>JACDJE010000169.1:389234-411804 GCA_016647715.1 Pavo muticus
CTTACAAAGCTATCTACAAATGCTCTTTCTTAATTAGAATCATAAATCTGATAGATTCTGACAGCTTGACAGCCTTTTGTGTAAAGCCCAGCTGGAACCTGCTTTACTTCCTTATTTTGTTATCAGTTCATTCATTATTTTTGGAAAGTTAAAACTGACTTCTAGCTGACTGACTTCAGGAGGTGATAATCACGATTAATTAATTAAAAGTGATTATATAGCTCACCTGTTATTATACAAATTTTGTTTATAGTGAATACTGAAAGGTTTTTATTATGTAGTTTCTTCCTGAGGTAGTCCAGGTTGTCAGAAGCATCTCTTTATAAACAACAGTACAAAATACTGAATATTGTTGTCAGACAAAAGTACCAGGAGAACACTAGAATGTGGGTTTTAACACATGGTCTTTGTTATATCATCCAGGAATACCTGTTTTATTTATAAAATATTTGAGAAAAATCGGAATAGAGGTATTATTGAATGAAAAGAAACAAATGTGAGTTTTCAGAAAATAACTTTATAATAAACTTAGTTTTAGCAGTAAAATGGTAATTCATGCTTGAATACTTTTTCTGATTTTACTGAGCTTTGATAATACAATGTTTTTGTGGTCCTTTTTTTTTTTTTTTTTTTAAATAGCCTGATGCTTATAATCAATCATAAAAGTTATGCAAAAGGAGTGTCAAAATCTGACCTGTAAAAAACATTGTATTTTTGCATGGGCTTAAATAGCAGGTGCCTATAGATCTGTGAAAGATGAGATTCTTCAGGGATGGGCAATACCTATTGAAGTGGTTTGGAGTCATAGATTTAAACATGAAAAGCTGCAAGCCAACTAATTTCAAAAAACAGATGATCAAGGCTGTGTTTGTGTTTGCACTCATCTCTTTACTCATGAAGATCTTTAGTAGGAGTATATAAATGCTACAGCTCATTTCCACAGAGACTTAAAATATGCCTTAAGAGTAAAATGCACTGTTAGTCCTGACAGTGCTGCAAAGCTGTGACATTGCAGAATATAGCTGTCTAGTCATGTCCACTTACTCCTGTTGGAACATAATTAAGTCTTCTGTGCTCTTTACCTCTGCAGAAATGCCTTTTATTTTCCCCTTTATCTTCTGTCACTTGCTGCATTGATTTGGCAATGCAAAGGGGATTCAAACCACCTGGGCATTTATTAATGCTGGGTAAATAGAAGTTTGAACTGCTTTTTGAATGTACTATTGAACCTTCTTTATTGCTGGCTTTCTGTCAAAAATGCTTTTATTGGCAAGAAGGTCTACAGAAATCTCAAACGCTGTAAATTACAATGGTAACAAATTTTCCTGAGAAAATAAACTTTGAGTATTCTGCTCTGACCACACTGAAAACTGAAGATATATATTTTCATAGTACATTTTACTGAACCATTGCAAATTTTGGAGACTGGAGCTTAATGTTATGGTGGTTACTATATGGTTGATGTATCCAACATACAGTGTCTCTTCTGGCTAAATTTATTAGTCTACTGAAAGATACTAGTTGTCAGAACAAATCTTACCCTGTACACAGAATGTGACTTGAGTTCTGATCTTAAGAAATGAGAAATATTTGATATCTTTGTTTTCCTATGAGAAGAAGCTTTAGCTATAAGAATAAATAATAATTGTGACCATAAGAAGCTAATAAGATGAAGTGTCAGCATTTGTACTGGTGGACAAATTGTCCAGAACAAGTAAGCCTGAACAGTTCCTGAGTATCATAAATAAATAAATAAACAAATAATTACACCCCAACTATTGACTGAGATTGCTTAAAAGGATTTTATCAAAATGGAATTCTACCTTGAAATGATATTCCTGTTGACTATGAAGATTATGCTTTGAGGATACTTAAGTTATCCATAAAAATATTTATAAAATTTATCTGCCATAAGAAGTCTAGGAGACACAAAATAGCTTTCATGTGATCTGATAGCCCATTATGAGAAATACAAAAAGGATTTTTATATCAAAATTCTGAGTTTGAGTTCAGGTAGACTTTATTATTTCCATACTACAGGACCTCAGAATACCACACATCTCCATGTCACTGAACATCAATTTGGTAAGAAAGGATTACCCAAAATCTGTAATAAATAGTGCCCTGGTTTTCCTGGAAAAATAAACTAATTCCAGGAAAATGTTCAGTTTAAAGAATCAATATAATTTACAATCAGCATCAACCAAACCAGTCAGTTTATATATATTGGAAAATAGATAAAAGAGGTGAAATTTATCTGGCATTATGCTTTTATCTATAAGTGTGCATTTAACTGAGGAGAAAGGACATGAACTGAAGTTCTGTAGATGCTTCATATCTCTGCATGCTTCTGAACAGTTAACAATCACCCTATATGTTGAAGGACAATGGCATATAATAGAGGTCAAATAACCCAATATAAACGTTTTGTTCAGAAATGGTAAAAAAAAAAAGAAAATTTCTCCTTTCCTTTCTCTTTTCCTTTCTCCGTCCTTCTGTAAATTATGCAGATCAATAGGAGAATTTTGTTCTGACAGCTTATCTAGCCTCAATGAATGCAACATAATTTATTAATTCACTTTTACAGTTTCAGTGTAATGTACCAACATCTGTAAATTTACAGGTGAAAACAACTGGTAGAAAAGATCGATGGGAATTTAAAGGGGAAAAAAAGGATATTGCTGTAATAAAATGTAGAGACTTGTCTGAACATGTCTGCAACTGCCCAAATTGAAGAGGAATTTAAGATATTGTTTCATAACAATAATATAACATAACAATAATATCTTAGTATTTAGGAAATACTACTTCTCTGAAAGAGTGGTCAGGCACTGGAATGGGCTGCCCAGGGAGGTAGTGGAGTCACCGACCTTGGAGGTGTTCAAGGAACGTTTGGATGTTGTGTTGAGGGATATGGTTTAGCGAGAACCATTGGTGATAGGTGGATGGTTGGACTGGATGATCTTACAGGTCTCTTCCAACCTTAGTGATTCTGTGATTCTGTGATTCTGTGATTCATGTTTTGCAGAATCCATTCTGTAGTAACATGTGGTAGTAGAAATGTCATCTATCAAGAGTAAATATGAAAAAAAAAANTTTCTCTTACCTCAGTACTTTTCTCTCTGCAAAGTTTTAGAAGTCCAAAGAAAGATGTGAAAAAAGAGAAGAACATAAAAATTTGTGGAATGATGGTATCTAAGAGTAGTGGAGGTAAATTTCTGCTCCCTGTGGCTCTTGGACGACATTTTTAAACTAGTATAGACCTCTAAACTAGTACAGAGAAGTTCAAGATGCAATACAGAGGAGCTGAAGATAGACAAAATTAGACTAAGAAAAATGCATTAATTTTAATCTGCAGGTGCAATTAACACCTTGGAACAAAGAATGCTGTGACGGATAAAGTATCTTCTGAAATCTTTTAAACTATGCTAGAACTCAACACAAGGTTGCATTTTTGATACAGGTGTTCCTTAATTAAATTCTTCTCTATGCAGAACAGATCAATTTGTTGTTATGGATACGTACACTGATGGAAATTTCCCTCACTACTACACCTCTCAGTCTCTGAGAAATAAATTCTTGTTTTCCACAGTCAAACTAAACAAGAATATTAGTATCTTATAAACTTACATAATCTGTTTTGCATATTGCTAATTTCTGTCCCAGAGAGCAATACAAGTACATCCTCTTCATACATTAGTACAACATGATCTATCTATATATTTATCTATTATCTATTTTAGTGCAGTATGAGTAGTGCAGAAATAAGGTTACAACGGTGAGACTGGGACAAATGAAGGACACAAAAAATCTTCTTTCTCCAACTGACAACTTTTTCTTTTTTGATCCAGTTATCTCGGGTATTTGTGAAAAAACTTGTTTTGATTATACTGCATTTAATCTGCACAGGTTATTACTTATAATTTTAGTTGAAAGTTGAAAACTCACAGATATTAAGGCAGGTTGGACAAGTTAAAGTTTTGCATAAGCTTGCAAAGCAATATGGGTGTTTAGTACAAACTTAAAAAAAAAAAAAAGCAATGTAGTAGGGATAAATAAAATTTGATGAGCATTAATACTTTGGAATATAGAAAGATCTCTTACATTTCCGATACTATGCAATTATTATTAACTAAAACTGCAAAAGTGATCTAAAAGCAAAATTTACCTTTCATTGAAAATGTAAAAGTTAAGTGAGATATCTTGGGAAATAGAAGGCCCCTGGGAAATCTAAAGCAAGCTAAAATTTGATATTCAAAGAAGTCAGTCTAAGTGAAATACTGACTTAGAATCATAGAATTGTTCAATTTGGCAAGGACTTTTAAAGGTTATCTGATTCAGCTCCCCTGCAATGAACAGGGACACCTACAGCTAGATGAAGTGTTCAGAGGTCTGTCCAGTGTGACCTTGACCGTCTCCACACATGGGGCATCCACTACCTCTACATGGCAACCTGCTGCAGTGCTTCACTACCCTTATCGTAAGAAACTTTTTTATTATATCCAATCTAAATCTCCTCTCTTTACTTTGAAACCATCTCCCCTTGTCCTAAAACTTCTTTCACAGACTTCTGTGAAAACAAATATCAAACAAAACAGAGAATAAAGTATCTAATTAGTACCTTCTGAGAGAAGTCCTGAATTCCTGTTTGTCTTTCAGGCTGAAATTGAGAACTGTTAAAAAAACAAGGAAACAAACAAAAAAGAATGTCCAAGATAAAAGTCGATACTCTAGAGTAAGGATTATTTTTTATCATTGTTATTTTCCCTTCATGCAATGCATGCATCATACATCCAAACACAGGAGAAGAGAGGAAGTTGTGATGTGGAACATCTTTGACCAAACCTAGATTTGTTAGTTATTTATATTTCCTATTCCCTCATTCATACTTGAGTTTCTAGATAATAGCTTTAATTTCCATAGTGTACAAATAAACCATATAACTGAGGTTCAGAAGGGCCCCAGCCTCCAGTGCAAACTCATGATTGCCAAGGGGCAGACTCACACAGTAGGCTGGAGCTTGCTATCTCCTAGGCTCAAGTTTAAACCATTAGATTACAGCGACTATCCCTGTGCAACAGGTTCATAAGGCAAAACCCTTCTGTTTACCTTCATATAGTCAGAGATTTCGAGAACAAGGAAACAAATGTAACATCACAAAAGGAACTTTCACTTTTACCCTTCCTTTAGTTACAAGTTACCCTCATTCCTATCTTTGAAAGCCAAATATAAATAATATCTGTGCAGATAAACCTTGTCCATTGAGAATGAGGCATATACTTGCTTTAGTGTTCAGCTGATTTAAGGTGTGTTACTTTGCCCACAGCAGCTACTGGTGCCACGGAATTAGTGGCTGTGCTTATGATTTGAAAAGGAGGCCATTGCTTCTCAAAGAGGTAAGATGACAGTGTAGTTAAGGCACTGAATTTTAGTTAGCCTTAGTCATAGGCTTCTTATGTTTTAGAGAGTCAAACACAGTGGTTTTTTTAATGGCTATCTGTATGCAAATTCACATCTCATGGTATCTTGTCAGTTGAAAAAGAATACTTCAAGGCAAAGATTTTTGTCTGTAAATTGTAGATATAGTAATTTTCTACCTTTGAATGTAGTCCTTAGGGTAGCACAGAGAGTGCTATATATAATATATATATATAGCATATATATAATAACATATAATATCGGGTTTCTTGATCTCAGGTTAATATTTATTAATTTGCATAGACACAGCAAACCAGTGCAGTGTTCCTCCCTCTGCTTGATTTGACTGGAAAATCAGTGTGAAGCATAACATGTTGTGGTTATGTTATCAGCACCTATAGATATATAGCAGCACTGGGCAGAAACTCTCAAATATGAAAGAACAGAAGAGCAGATGGTGGTGGATTAATTACAAAACAAGTTGCAGTTGTGTTATTTATGAATGAGCATCTACTTATGAAATTATCATGTTGTTCTTTTTCCTTTTTCTGATGCATACCAGATAGTTATTGGGGTTTCTTTTTTGTGCATTTTTTTTCTTTTTTTTTCTTTTTGTTTCTTGCTATGTTTGTCATGCGGCCAACATCTATATTTACCCCTACATCCATATTTTCCTTTTCTATTTTTGAACTATATGATCTGTGTCTCAGGAAGAAACACAATAATAAATGTAGTTACTACTTAGTAGATTCAACAGCCCAGATCCGTTTCCTTGCAGTTTTCCAGCCACTCTGCCCCAAGCCTGCAGTGTTGCCCAGGGTTTTTGTTACCAAATTGCAGGACCCGGCACTTGATCTTGTTGAACTTCATCCCACTGATCTCAGCCTGACAAACTTTTGCTAAACTATACATCAGAGATGACAGTCATCTCTCTGAATCAGAAAAGAAACGTAAACAAATTCTTGGGAGATATCTGGTGCTCAGAAGTATTCAATGAGTACTATGATAAATGAATAATTTAGTAATTAATCTAATAAAATAACTAATAAATTTCTATTTTCAACACCTATTCAAGTACCCTTCCTTCAGAAGTGTTCATATCCACAAGTGAAAAAATTTCGTATCTTCAAAGCAGTTTTATTCAGAGATACGGAGAATGATGAAATGTGCAGATGTAGTTGTAAAATGAATTAGTAATTGATTAAATAAAACAATATGACATAATTGTGTGTATTTAGATGATGAAAAAGCTTACTATGATTTGATGTATCTCATTTACTGTACAAAGGAAGGAGAATGAATTTTTCCCTGATTGGTTTAATTTAAAAGACAACTTGACTCTCAGTACCTCTATGTTCACAATACAGTGGATTTAGTTTCTGTGAAGAGAGAAAAAGCATTCAGGGCATCTTCTTTCAATTTCTGACTGTTTTCTTGTCTTGATGAATTTTGAGGAAGAGCTCTAAGGGATTGCAGATGACTTTACTCATTAGTCAAGTTAGAGAAAGCATCTTTAAGTGTCAGATCAGGACAGGCAAGTGCTTAGCTTTCTCACTGAACAGTGCAGATCAGGCATTAGCACACATTTAAAAGCAGCCCTGCATGCAATATACAGTGCAGATATGAATTAAATTCAGTCTCCCTCTTAAAAAAAAAAATACCTGCAGGATAATTTGCACCATGTAGCTTCTTACCAGATCATATATTCTCTGTTGTCTTTCAGCCAACATAGAGTTGACATAAAGCCTGTACTGGGTGTTAATTTGACAAAAGCAGTCAAGTGTGTGGTTCTGATCTGAAGCAAGCAGTGCTGCCATCTGCTCTCTAAGTTCATGGGTCTGCTATGAATTGTTATGGATCCACAGTGCCAAGCTAATGCAGACAATATGAACAGAGAAATACACTACATTTGCCTATATAATTCTGTACATATTTCCAAGGAATCAGAATTACATGACATGGGATTGCTGTTGACTTTTTTTTTTCTTGCAAGGCCAATATACATGTCCTACTGAACAGCAATTAATAGTTGTGGTGATCTATTCTTAACACTCGAGCAGAGCTTTTCATACCGTCTGATTGTACTGAAAAGGGAAGAGAAAGGTCACAAATGTCATTTTGTAGTGAAAAGATGCAGAAGCTTATTGTAAGACCTGTCTAGCTTACATTAGTTTTCTTATCCTCTTGTTATGCAGTTTGCTAATTCAATATGAAATCTACCTACATGATAATGCTCTGAAATTGCATTATCAAACGGAGTAAATATCATGGCAATAAGAACAAAATAGAAATGACATTATAGTTTATTATAAGTCTGTCTTGACCTGATTAAAAGCCAGGCAGGCAGCTCTGCCCTGAGAATAGTCCAAAAAACGACACATGCCTCATTTTTCATCATGGGTCATGTCAAGGTTTTAGACTTAGATTTTGCTGCACATTACTAAACAACAATGAAAAAAAAAGTGCTGTGGAGTCTCACTACCTGCTGTTCTAACTAAAATAGATGTTTCTTCTTTTCACCCCCTCTGTGAAGTATTGCTGGTATAAGCAAAGTGAGGAGTAGCTTGGGTTGACAGCCCTCAATGACACATTCTTATAAAGCAGGATGGTTATGCTCACTCTGCAGAGTGACTCTGTGATCACCCTGTTCCTCCTAGCTGACATCTGCACAATTGACAATGGGTTTCAATATGTTTCATTATTAAAGACTCATAAGAAAACTAATTGTGTCACAGACACTGAAGAAAATATTTAATAATGTCAATTACAAGTTGATCACCTTCGCTCCACAAAGAGCTATCCCTTCAGCTCAATTATTTTTGGGGCAGCAGCCAACTTCATTAATTGTCTCTTCCTAGTAAACACACGATTAATGATAACAATGACAAACACATTGTACTTTCAGTACCCTAGAAATCTTAAAATGATCACAGTCAATAATTCAAGGATGCACACATCATCTGTAAGGTTACATCTTTGTACTTGCTATGTGACAAAAATCTTTGTGAAGTAAAATCACTAGACTTTTATATCTTTTTACTCTTGGCAAAACTATTTTTGAATAAAATAAAATATTTATAGGACTGTAAATTTGGTGTTTTCATAAGGAAAAGGAAAAAAATTCACTGATCATGGTCTTTGGGTTACCCTTTTGTTTTCCAAGTGGTAATCACAGTCCTTAGTTAAGTGACAATATGATCTTTATCTGCTTCCCTACTGCTTCCTTTCCATCCACGAATATACCTATACTTATCTGTACCTATCTAGATTGAATTTCATCCAGCTAACCCTAATGAAAATCCAAGTTTGCACCCAAGTTTTAATCTAGATGGAATCATTTAATTGACAGCACTAGCAAAATAAGTTATAATAAAGTTTCATATGCACCTGTGGAGGCCATCCAGAGGAACCTGGACAGGCTGGAGAAGTGGGCCCATGAAAACCTAATGAGGTTCAATAAGGCCAAGTGCAAGGTGCTGCACTTGGGTCGGGGCAATCCCAGGTATTTATACAAACTGGGGGAAGATCTCCTTGAGAGCAGCCCTGCGGAGAAGGACTTGGGGGTCCTGGTAGACGAGAAGCTGGACATGAGCCTGCAGTGCGCGCTTGCAGCCCTGAAGGCCAACTGCACATAGCAGTGGGGTTGAAACTGGATGATCATTGTGGTCCTTTTCAATCCTGGCCATTCTATGATTCTATGATCCGAAGCGTGGGTGCATGCATCAGAGCTGTTGTGTTGAATCCAACCCTTATGAAATGAACTAACCACTTACAAAGCTATCTACAAATGCTCTTTCTTAATTAGAATCATAAATCTGATAGATTCTGACAGCTTGACAGCCTTTTGTGTAAAGCCCAGCTGGAACCTGCTTTACTTCCTTATTTTGTTATCAGTTCATTCATTATTTTTGGAAAGTTAAAACTGACTTCTAGCTGACTGACTTCAGGAGGTGATAATCACGATTAATTAATTAAAAGTGATTATATAGCTCACCTGTTATTATACAAATTTTGTTTATAGTGAATACTGAAAGGTTTTTATTATGTAGTTTCTTCCTGAGGTAGTCCAGGTTGTCAGAAGCATCTCTTTATAAACAACAGTACAAAATACTGAATATTGTTGTCAGACAAAAGTACCAGGAGAACACTAGAATGTGGGTTTTAACACATGGTCTTTGTTATATCATCCAGGAATACCTGTTTTATTTATAAAATATTTGAGAAAAATCGGAATAGAGGTATTATTGAATGAAAAGAAACAAATGTGAGTTTTCAGAAAATAACTTTATAATAAACTTAGTTTTAGCAGTAAAATGGTAATTCATGCTTGAATACTTTTTCTGATTTTACTGAGCTTTGATAATACAATGTTTTTGTGGTCCTTTTTTTTTTTTTTTTTTTAAATAGCCTGATGCTTATAATCAATCATAAAAGTTATGCAAAAGGAGTGTCAAAATCTGACCTGTAAAAAACATTGTATTTTTGCATGGGCTTAAATAGCAGGTGCCTATAGATCTGTGAAAGATGAGATTCTTCAGGGTTGGGCAATACCTATTGAAGTGGTTTGGAGTCATAGATTTAAACATGAAAAGCTGCAAGCCAACTAATTTCAAAAAACAGATGATCAAGGCTGTGTTTGTGTTTGCACTCATCTCTTTACTCATGAAGATCTTTAGTAGGAGTATATAAATGCTACAGCTCATTTCCACAGAGACTTAAAATATGCCTTAAGAGTAAAATGCACTGTTAGTCCTGACAGTGCTGCAAAGCTGTGACATTGCAGAATATAGCTGTCTAGTCATGTCCACTTACTCCTGTTGGAACATAATTAAGTCTTCTGTGCTCTTTACCTCTGCAGAAATGCCTTTTATTTTCCCCTTTATCTTCTGTCACTTGCTGCATTGATTTGGCAATGCAAAGGGGATTCAAACCACCTGGGCATTTATTAATGCTGGGTAAATAGAAGTTTGAACTGCTTTTTGAATGTACTATTGAACCTTCTTTATTGCTGGCTTTCTGTCAAAAATGCTTTTATTGGCAAGAAGGTCTACAGAAATCTCAAACGCTGTAAATTACAATGGTAACAAATTTTCCTGAGAAAATAAACTTTGAGTATTCTGCTCTGACCACACTGAAAACTGAAGATATATATTTTCATAGTACATTTTACTGAACCATTGCAAATTTTGGAGACTGGTGCTTAATGTTATGGTGGTTACTATATGGTTGATGTATCCAACATACAGTGTCTCTTCTGGCTAAATTTATTAGTCTACTGAAAGATACTAGTTGTCAGAACAAATCTTACCCTGTACACAGAATGTGACTTGAGTTCTGATCTTAAGAAATGAGAAATATTTGATATCTTTGTTTTCCTATGAGAAGAAGCTTTAGCTATAAGAATAAATAATAATTGTGACCATTAGACGCTAATAAGATGAAGTGTCAGCATTTGTACTGGTGGACAAATTGTCCAGAACAAGTAAGCCTGAACAGTTCCTGAGTATCATAAATAAATAAATAAACAAATAATTACACCCCAACTATTGACTGAGATTGCTTAAAAGGATTTTATCAAAATGGAATTCTACCTTGAAATGATATTCCTGTTGACTATGAAGATTATGCTTTGAGGATACTTAAGTTATCCATAAAAATATTTATAAAATTTATCTGCCATAAGAAGTCTAGGAGACACAAAATAGCTTTCATGTGATCTGATAGCCCATTATGAGAAATACAAAAAGGATTTTTATATCAAAATTCTGAGTTTGAGTTCAGGTAGACTTTATTATTTCCATACTACAGGACCTCAGAATACCACACATCTCCATGTCACTGAACATCAATTTGGTAAGAAAGGATTACCCAAAATCTGTAATAAATAGTGCCCTGGTTTTCCTGGAAAAATAAACTAATTCCAGGAAAATGTTCAGTTTAAAGAATCAATATAATTTACAATCAGCATCAACCAAACCAGTCAGTTTATATATATTGGAAAATAGATAAAAGAGGTGAAATTTATCTGGCATTATGCTTTTATCTATAAGTGTGCATTTAACTGAGGAGAAAGGACATGAACTGAAGTTCTGTAGATGCTTCATATCTCTGCATGCTTCTGAACAGTTAACAATCACCCTATATGTTGAAGGACAATGGCATATAATAGAGGTCAAATAACCCAATATAAACGTTTTGTTCAGAAATGGTAAAAAAAAAAAGAAAATTTCTCCTTTCCTTTCTCTTTTCCTTTCTCCGTCCTTCTGTAAATTATGCAGATCAATAGGAGAATTTTGTTCTGACAGCTTATCTAGCCTCAATGAATGCAACATAATTTATTAATTCACTTTTACAGTTTCAGTGTAATGTACCAACATCTGTAAATTTACAGGTGAAAACAACTGGTAGAAAAGATCGATGGGAATTTAAAGGGGAAAAAAAGGATATTGCTGTAATAAAATGTAGAGACTTGTCTGAACATGTCTGCAACTGCCCAAATTGAAGAGGAATTTAAGATATTGTTTCATAACAATAATATAACATAACAATAATATCTTAGTATTTAGGAAATACTACTTCTCTGAAAGAGTGGTCAGGCACTGGAATGGGCTGCCCAGGGAGGTAGTGGAGTCACCGACCTTGGAGGTGTTCAAGGAACGTTTGGATGTTGTGTTGAGGGATATGGTTTAGCGAGAACCATTGGTGATAGGTGGATGGTTGGACTGGATGATCTTACAGGTCTCTTCCAACCTTAGTGATTCTGTGATTCTGTGATTCTGTGATTCATGTTTTGCAGAATCCATTCTGTAGTAACATGTGGTAGTAGAAATGTCATCTATCAAGAGTAAATATGAAAAAAAAAAAAAAAAGAATCTCAGTTAGCTAGACCTACAGTTCCTGAGAGTTAACCTTTTATGAAAGCACATCATTAACTGCTTTGGTCAAAGACCATTAATCATGTTGAGTTATTTTTGTAAAGCTTGGCATCTGCATACATGTAGTCCTCAAACTGGTCATTAAGAACAGTCAAATATTCAAGAGGCAACACAAAATAAAGTAATTATTTGTTTTTGACATTTCTTTCATGATCAGGTGTTATCATTAAATACAAAATTGACCATTATCACTTGAAAGTGTAGTTTAACAACAGTGTTACTCATTTCTCACAGAGCAGCTATTTACCAACTCTCATCATTTACAAGGAAATAGTGCAGAAGTCATGAACAATGATGGTCTAAAAAGAATAATAATCTGTTAGGTATTCAGAAAATAACTCCTTCGTTCTGTAGCAGCATTCATTAATGCTTCCAAGATCTTGAGAGCTGAGGGCTCTCATTCAAGAATGGAAACAACTGCAACTTCAGGGACCCAATTTTATGCTAATAGATGCCTACTCAAGTAGACTGGTGGTTCAAAGATCTCCATAATTCCTTTGTCAGTATTATTGCTCATGCAACAGTGTAATCATGATTTCATTTAAAATGTCGTTACAGACCTCTGTTGTGTATTTGTTCATGTCAACAGATGTACTTAGCATTCTTTAACAGAAAAAAAAAGAAAATAAGTGTAGTGACAGATTAAATAATAGACCATAGGGGAAAAAAAGACAGTGATCGAGTCAATTAAGATAAATAACTTTACTCATGAATCCTACTATAGGATGTAGCAGAGATGGGTTTGGTTGGGGCTGTCTTAAAACCATCACTGTTGCTAAGGAGGACATTGCTTTCTCATTACCAATTTACCTTGACAAGCAACATCTAATGAATACTTTGATATATTACTGAAATGAATTATTAGAATCTAAATTACAGAAGGATAAAATGCCTTGACAAGCATCTGCTTCTGTGAGGTTTATAGAACTAAGTCCCCAGTGAAGCAAAGAGAACATGGTCTCCTTTCTAACACAGTCAACCTTCGCTATCACAAGCCCCCAAATTAATAATTATTTAACCACTGAACAATTATGGCAGATGATTAATTGATCACAAGGATCTAGTTCTCATGGTGCTATTAATCAGTATGTCACCATGCAGAAAGAGAAGGTAAGCAATCTATATCTGTTCCAAACCATGTATGGAACACATTACTCAGTCAGTGTGAAAAGGTCATTGTGCAGCTGAAAGCAGGATGAGCAGACTTAGCTAGATTGATGAGAGAGTCTTATTTTGTAAATTTATTACCAAGGAAAAGATACCACTCTGTACAAACTCTGTAAGTAGCTGGCTTACCAAAACAAAATCCTAAGAAAAGAGCAGGTTGCTGAACTGACAAAAGTATTTTAGTCTCCTATTGTTCAAGGATTACCAAATGTGTTAGGAGTTAGAGGAAGATATTTTCCCCTCTCACATTTGTGGATTTTTTTTAGCTACAGAAGTATTTTGAAGCTGTATCCTCTGAACACAATAGGCCTTTCACCTCCTCTACCATGATTACTGTGCAACTCACTGCATGCTGCTCAAACGGGGAGAAGTCTGGCAAAGGACTGCAGGAAAAGGAATGTGTTGTGAGGGAAAGAATAAAATAAGTTCCTCTTTTTCCACAAGTTGCTGCAGTTGTGTTCCAATGGGAGAAAGCATGGGGAGCATGGGACTATAGGACAGCTTCATCTCCTCATTCCTTCAAGCTTCTTAGGTATATCTTTGCACAGTAATTTTGACGTTTGTATACAGTTACCTGCAGGAAGATATGATCTCTTGTTGCATATGTTTCTAGGTTTCTAGAAGGTATTAGGTTCTTATAAGGCAATTAACAATAACCTCGAACCAGGAGATTATCACCATAAACAATCTCTAACATATATTAGACTAGGGATGAAGGCAGCTTTATATCTCTCTCAGACACTGACAGCTGTAATGCTTTTATCTGGTGATGATTTCAGAGAACAGGCACAGTATAAATCATGCTCTTCTGTGTGTTTCCTAGTTCAGTGTGCTGCATTGCCAAGTTTGGTGATGGTATGGGCACCATCGATGCATTGTGTCTGAGAGACATAAGGCTTAGAATGATTTTCACAGGGGAAATTTCTTGTGACTTCCTCCAATGTAAAAACTATTCTTGTTTTCAGGCTTCTGTCACCAAGGGCAAATGGTTTAAGCCACATATGTTTTAACCCATGGTTATTTGAGGATCACTTTTTCCCTGCAGATGGATTCCATTTACCAGTATAGATGTTTTAAAGATGCCTTAGTAGACAACTCTGCTTGGGCTAATATATCTAGCTGAGAGAGTTTACTAGCTCAAGCACAGCATCACAAAATTGCAGGTGTAGTTTCCAGATCTGGTTGACACTCAGCTGGCTTGGGATGATGGCAGAGTCTGTCTGCAGTGGATCTCAGAGCTCTCTTAAATACTCTATAAATAATTATTCTCTTAATGTCTTTATATGTTTTACTCTGGCATTGTGTACAAGTGTATGCAATATATTGTTATTATGGACTATAGAAAAACCTGGATAAAGGTCTCCGGATGTGACATTCTCTGCAGGTTACAAAGCAAATTAGGTCTCAATGGGTGATGTAGAAAGAGGAAAAAAGCAATAGGAAAACACAGACCCATCGCTGTTGAACCTTGACCAAATAGCTGAACCCCACATTCACTTCAGAGATATTACACACTCTTCTCTCTCCACTCTTCACCTATTTTAGGCATTAAATTTAATTTTTTTTTTTTAAAAAAAGGAAAAAAAAATCCTAAATGTCATAATTACTCTGCTGATTATTTCATCTTCACCTTCAGAGCAGTAGAACATACTACTGGTAAATACCCTTGTCAGTTTACTGTTTCTTTACTTATTCAAAAATATTTCAGTCAATTTAATAAACAGAAATTTAGGGACAATCCTACTGGAAAATGCCAGTTTCAAAGACAGGTTTGTTTTTTTTTCCCCACAGAAAATGTTTATTGCACAGAAGCTACAGTTTTCACTAATGGAAAATTTCCAAGCTGCTCTGCTATTTGTTTATTCATTTGTGTCAATCAGTTTGTTTACTAGGCATTTTTACAAGCATTTAGATAGAAATTTATAAACACGATAACAATTTTCATCTTTCTTTCAGTAGAGAGAAGTTTTTATTTATCAGCGACTCTTCAGCTGAATAACCCTTAAACAAAGAGTCATACCTTTTTTCTTAGTCATTTTCTTTGTTCTGACCTTTATTCATGCCTGGAGTCACACAGAGGTATCACGCAGTTTTCGGAAATTTCAGGTTGACAAAGTGCAGCCACTTGTCTCCTGGAATTCATGCATGTGCCTCAGGCCAGGAGTATGCAATTATGTTAGTGAGTCCTTAGCATAAAAGTACAAATCATAGGATCATAGGATCATAGGATCATAGAATCATAGAATGGCTTGGGTTGGAAGGGACCTCAAGGATCATCAAGCTCCAACTCCCCCGCCGCAGGCAGGACCACCAACCTCCACATTTAATACTAGGCCAGGCTGCCCAGGGCCCCATCCAACCTGGCCTTGAACACCTCCAGGGTGTAATCATAGTTGTGAAAGCAAAGAATGCAGTCAAAATTGCAAAATACCAGGGACGATAAGAGAAAAGGCCTTTGTACTCTAAAGGAAGGACTGGTGATGAAGAATGCAATGAGATGACCAGAACATTGTCAGTTCTGATGTGTTTACTAAACAGTAAGAGATGTTCTGTAATCCTGTGGTGGTTTCACACTGCTGGGCGGCTTAATTCCACCATGTTGGTCTCTCAATTCTCCTTCTCTAAAGGACAGAGGGGTGAAAAGTATGATGAAAAAAGTCTCATGGGTTGTCATAAAGACAGGAAGATAACTTACCAATTACTGTCACAGGTGAAACAGACCCAGCTCTGTCCCATGGCTGCTCCTGTAGGAGATCTCCATGGGCTGTGGCCTTCTCCAGGCCACATCTGCTTCTGCTCCATGGGCTCCTCTATGGCTGCACGTGGAGATCTGCTCTGTGTGGTGCCCATGGACAGCATGGGAACAGCCAGCTCCACTGTGGGCCTCTCCTGGGCTGCAGGGAACTTTGATGAGAAGAGGCCTTCAGTAGCATTTGTCATACAAGTTCATGTGTGGCTCCTGCATACATGGACATCTTTGGAAGTGCAAATAAATTTGCATGAATCAAGAAGCAAAGAACTTGGCCTAAAAGCTGGCCATGTAATTCTGATTGAAGTATGCTTTCTTAGTGTGCCCTAAGCTAATGCAGTACAGTGTCATCTGATAATACCAGAGGAAAAAATCACAGAACAGTGAGATCACTGTGATATCAGTTTTATTTTTCAGTTCAAAGTGTATACAGATGTCACTGATAGGAAGTAAATATGGCACTACTTCTGCTCTAGTTTGATATTTTAAACTACTAGGATGAATGTATTTTCTCTTTCAGTGGTCACGTTATCAGAGGACCATATGATCATCACATCTGCTTTATGGTGCTGTAACAAAATGCACAGGACCTAATCCACCCTTTGGTTACTCCAAAACACCACTGTAACTGTTGATATTACAGTAATGAAATCAGAAAAGCGGAGGAGAGATTGTTGTATTTTCCTGGAGACAATAAAAAAATCACAAAGTATTTCTGAGCTCTCCCCAGTCCTTTTCATTCCCATTAACGCAGACATAAATTTTCCAGGTTAAAAATAATTGATTCAGAATGAAATACACGTTCATTGTTTATAATAAATATAGAGCAGCTCTAAGTTATTTCAATAATAAACAATTACTAGCACATTTCTAACATTGCTAATATTACATGTTAGCAACTTGCAAAGAAACTGAGCTACTTTTGCTTGGTATGCTGCTAGGATTTGGGAGTGAAGATGTTGCTTCCAAGTCCATAAGCTTTTTTGAAATAGATATAGAGAAAGCCATGCCAATAAGTATAACACAAAACATTTTACTGTGTACAGCAATGAACTAAACAAGAACAGCCCATTTTCAGTAATCTTTGGTTAGCTTAAATTTGGATGCTTCTGAATAACAGCCATTTTGAGGAGAACCACAATTCAAAATAAAATATTTGTAGCTGTGGAAAAAATTGACTTTGATTCTTTCCAAAATAAGCCTTTAATTGGAAGCCTTTCCAAAATAAACTCTCAGTTAGAAAACAACTTGATAGCTATGTAAATGTTTAGAAAACAGGAGTCCTGTTTGCTTATTTTCTAAAGGGCAACAGTGTTCACATCCTTCCTTTCTTGCTAGGGGCAAGTTTATTTGAAAGAACAAAAGTTAAAGCTTATATTCCATCCAATTTCATAATCCTTTTAAAACATCACCAACTGAGATGTCAGAAACCCAGGGTAATGTGACTTAAGGTAGAACAAACAGCAGGAACAAATGAACTTTTAAAAAGCTGAGGTGCTGGTTTCCTGCAGCTCAATTTGCCCCTTTCTGAGATGGAGCATTACTTCTCTGATTTTTTTTTATTATTATTATTATTTTCTGATAAGCACCTGAGGGGGGTATTTAAATTTAATCGCATCCAGGTTCAGTACTCATCTTGGTGATAGTAAAACAGGTGTGGATTGGAGTGACTACAGGACTTGATGATTTGTGAGATCCTGTCACTCAGCATCTGCTAGCCAAATTACCAGCTAATCATCTGTGAAAAAAAATGCCTTGTTTTGACAAGGAGAGCGTTTTGTCACCTGTGGAAATTGCCTTCTGAAATCCATAGCCTGGAGCCCAAACCTCTGCAGAAACTGAAAGGAGAAATCTCTGTCTCTATTACCAATCCCTTCTGCTCCAAACTCAGATGATTGAAGGATAAAGAGTGGAAAAACTCCCTGGGTTTTATTTGCTGTGAAGGTAGCATTTGTTAACATCCATGAAGGAAAATATCTTCCCTATGGGGAGAAACACAGGAAACTTTGTTTTGGCCAAATTGAGACATTCTGTTCTGTCCATTGCCCATCCTGGCTGGGCAGGAGGCTGTTCTGGTCCACAAGCCAGGCTGCACTGATGCTAATGAGCCCTACAGAGAGAGCAAAGTTATGAAACATGTTTGAAAGGTCTCTAGGTTGGATCTGATTCGTCCATTCCTGGCACAGAACATGGGTAACGTTGTTGTGCAGCTGCCTCTACCTGGCTGTGTGCACGTGTCTAGAGACTTGAAGAGTTTAACAGGATTCTGTAAAGGTTTAGACATTTGTGTGCAAAACTGGAAAAAGAAGGATTTAAAAACAAGAGAAAAAAACAGCAACAATAAAAACAACAACAGAACCATGAAAGTCTTAAACATAACACTCACTGTTTCTAATAGGAGAGGCTTCATAATTTTGTATGACACTAGCATCTTCCCTCAAGCACCTGTTATTATCCACTGCCAAAGAAAACATACTTTACTAGATGATTTAGAAATTGTTGTGTCTTCTCTGTTGGCTGTAAGATCTTTCATCTTTACAGGTATCAGTGTGTGTGAAGAGCAAGATAAATAAAAAGGGAATTTCACATCTTATTAAGAAGCAGCAGTAGCAAGTCCTTCCTCAGCAGTTTGTTTTGTCCTGTACTTTTCTTCCTATCTGCCACTTGTGCTGAGCAAGTGGTCCAGGTCATGGTATTGCTTGTGCTGAATGAGATGTAGCAGTGACATCACGAGTCCACACTACTGCAGAGGAGAGCAAAGAGCAAATTCAAGAGTATTGCTGTGAAGTACACAATCCCTGCATTTCAGGCAAGTAAAAATCTGAAAACACAAAAAGTACAGAGAAAAGGGACCATCTGTGAAAAGTATTCTCTTGCCAAAGTTGGGTAGATATTGATCAAACTGCCTATGTGAATAACAGCAATTTGTAAATTGTTTACCTAGACTTCTGAGAGTGATATTCTCCAACCCTAGCTTGTGGGTTGACACAGAAGAGAAGTCACTTTGGCATAAATACATTCCTTATTTAGGACATATCTAGAGTACTGTGTCCAAGCCTGGGGCTTCTAGCAGAAGAAGGATGCGGAGTTGTTGGAGTGAGTCCAGAGGGTGGCCATGAAGATGCTCAGAGGGCTGGAGCACCTTTGCTTTGAAGAAAGGTTGAGAGAGTTGGGCTTGTTTAGCTTGGAGAAGAGAAGGCTCTGGGAAGACCTCATTGTGACCTTCCACTACTTGAGGGGAGCTTATAAACAGGAGGGAGACTGACTTTTTACATGGTCTGATAGTGATAGCGGGAATGTTTTTAAACTAAAGAGGGGAAGTTTAGGCTAGATGTTAGGAAGAAATTCGTTACTCAGAGGGTGGTGAGACACTGGCACAGGCTGCCTGGGGAGGTTGTGGATGCTTCATCCCTGACATGCCCAGGTTGGACAGGGCCCTGGGCATCCTGATTTGGTGGGTGGCAACCAGCCCATGGCAGGGAATTGGAACTAGATGGACTTTAAGATGCATTCCAAGCTAAGCCATCCTATGATTCTATGATTCTTATGAGAATGGATGTTTCTTTCCAGAGTTAGAGATCAGGTCAGATATTACTTAAGGTTTGTAGACATTTCCTCACTGAGCTGCTCACTAAAAGCTTGCTTATTGTTGAAAACTTTAATAGGAAAAGTCCTTGCTAAAAGTGACAGGATGTCTATAATGTTCAGAGAACCATTTACAACGAAAGACCTCTGTGGGGGACTGCATTGTCAGGCTCAGCAGGTTTCATAGGAGCAGCAAACTGCTTTTACCTATCACGCCTCTATCTCTAAACTGAAGTAGGAAGGTCTGCATGTCACATCAGTATGGAACCGCTGTATGCAAAGAAAACTGTCTGAAAATACTAGAGAATTCATCTAAGTAGAGCAGCTTTGCAGCAGAAGGTAATTTAAGCAATGAGACTGATTTAATTTATTGGCCATAAAGAGAAGATTACTATGGGTTTAGCAAAGAATATTCCTGGCCAGCAGGAATGGATTGTACACAAATGACTTTTATTGTTACAAATATTTCTCAATTTCAGTTTAATTACATAATTTATATTTTAAGTAAACATCTGCACAAAAGACTCTATTATGGATAAAATTACCTTTACTTAAAATTAAAGTTTAATATAAAAAATTGTCTGTAATTAACCTGAGATTGCTTTCAAACTCATTCCCCACTTCTCTCCTAGATGATCACTGGATTAAAAAAAGGCAGAAGTTTATATTTCTCATCTATTAATTGTTATTACTTTTTAATTTAAATAAAAATAATTAGTGTTTATTTATCACATAATAATCAGAACTTGCTTACTCTATATTTCAGATGCCTAGATTTTTATAACGTGCAATCAATATAATTCCTAAATTTCTGTTATCTTCAGACCCAGATTTTTCTATACTGTGGCCGTATTTCACTCCAGAGGCTGCTGTGCTTCACTGAGGTGCAAACTATAGAAAGAACAGAAACAGACTGTTGCATGACTGACATACTCACCTACGGCCCCAAAAGAAAATTAAGTCCCTTGACTTCTTTGTATTAAAAATATCACTGTTAGTATAGGAATAAAAAAAAAAAAAAAAAAAAAAAAAAAAAAAAAAAACGCTTTCCAAAGTCACCAGGATTTATTTTTCAGGGACTCACTGGATGAAAGTGTACATAAATATTGGAGTTGTAGACGTTTGCAGAGTTAAAATACTTTATTTCTAACCATGAAATCTGAAGTAAAACTGATTTGCAACAAGTATGTTTTAGCACCATCTAGCTGTCCAGCTAGGTAAATCACTAGCTCTGTAGCACAAATGAAAACTCATTCTATCCTAGGGAGAAAAAAAAAAGAAGCAAAACCAAACGAAACTACACTTTTAATTTTTTTTCTCCTCAAATTGGTTGCAGAAGACAGTTAGAATAGTAACTTCTGCTATTGAAATATTTTCAAAAATTTATATATCTGCATGTGACCAATGTTAAATATGTTAACCCTCATATTAGTGCCTGTGTCTTGCTGTAGGGTTAAGGATGGCATGTCAGCAGCTTCTCTCTCAGAGTTGCAAGGATTCAGTGAATATAAATGAAATGAAATAGTTTTAAACATAAAACAGTATGGCAGCTCAAGCCATGACATTGTTTTGGCAAGTACGTTCAGTGTGTGCCTTTGGAGTCTGGTCTCTGATCCACGCAAATAATTTGAAGTAGTTCATTACTACATTCTGGTATAACTGGAGGCATTCAAATGCCTGGATGCATTCAAGGCCAGGCTGGATGTGGATCTTGGCAGCGTGGTCTAGTGGTTGGTGACCCCGCACATAGCAGGGGGGTTGAAACTAGATGGTCATTATGGTCCTTTTCAACCCAGGACATTCTATGATTCTATGAACTTTATTTTGACTGAAACCCACATGAAACAGCATGGTGGAGAGGAAGAAGGAAGTGTTACCACTGTGTTGCAGCTACTGTGTTTGAGGATTGGGTTTCCTATTAAGTACCTGCCTGTTAGCTCTGTCAACATAACTGTATAACCCCTATAGACTATGGAGTTTAGGAAAGTGTTTGTTACAGATGCATCTAAGATCAGTGCCTTAAAGTTTTGTCTGTCTTGTCAATGTCAAAGATAAGTTTAGAAAAAAAATCCATAAGATGAGCAGCAAATACTCACATTGAAGATAGTGGCACCAGACAGCTGGGTCAGAGATGTATCTCCTTCCATAGTATAAAAATTGTCTATCATTGCTCGCGCTGTAATATATTGTAGGCTACCAGTGATGCTCTTGTTTGTAGTGCAGATCTTTTGAGGAAGGATGGAATTTAAGATGAACACACATTAAGCTAATTAATTTCAAATGACAATCACATATTAAAAAAGATTAGAGCTAAACAGAGCCAGCAGGTGAATCAAGCTGGCTTATATAAATGCTGCCTGCTGTGAATGTTCTTCTGTGGAGCTTCTCTGCTGATTTGAGAATTGTAATGTTAATAGATTTGGGTCCTGATCAAAAGCCCACTGCGTGCAGTGGGAGTTCCTAGAGACTCAGATGGTCTGGGCTGCCTCCTATCATTCACTTGTCTCCCAAGTAGTTATTCTAATTTAATAATTGAAATTGCATGTTCAGCACAGGGATCTGGCTGCAAAATATCTCTGAGGTATCTCTTTAGGCATCTGAAACCAAACAGTGAATTTGCAAACAGTTGCAAAATGTGTCATTCAGTTCAAATATATGTTATTTTACCTCTGGTTAAATACACATTTCTTTCCATTTCTTTCTTTTTTTTCTCCCC
>JACDJE010000169.1:411828-487345 GCA_016647715.1 Pavo muticus
AAAAAAAAAAGGTTTTATGAAATTGCAAATAGCAGCTATAAATTAGTTCTTGCTTATTATACTCCTCCACAAAACAACAGTAAATGAGATGCAGTGGAGCTTTCAATGCTGAATGAAGACTTTGGCTGGAGCTGGCTTCTTGGTGCACTGCTAAGCACAGAAGCAGTTTATACCGTTCTGGGTTTCAACTGTTCAGGTGAATCGTTGGGGAAAAAAAAAAGAAAAAACCCCACAATAATATGCAAATGAAAAAAGTAGGCATCATCTTCCTTAGTGAGTAAAGAGAAGAAACTCTTCCATATCAATAAGATGAACTTGGGATCAAGCACTGTGGTCTTTCTTTCTACTGGTATTTCTTTATGATCCTGTATTTCCATTCAAGAGAATCATTTTTGTCTGAATGTCTTGGGTAGGATCATTTTATTTATGCGTTTATTTGGATGCTGTTTTGATTGCCTTTTACTCTCATTTCTCATTTACACCACCAAATCTCTTTGGCTACGCTGTGTCCTCATTTGCAGAACAGGGACAGTTCCTATTGTTGTTTGGCAGTAGCTTGTTTCAGCTGTAGGATCACCTTATCAACACATGACAGTTCCTTGAATTTAGCTGTGATTTGAGTGTTAGATTACAAACACAAACACCACATATGGAGTTGAAAGTACAATTATTCTGAAGATAAATCATATTAAATTCTACTGTGCCTTGAACAGCTGCTGAGGTAGCATGATTCTTCTTTCTCCATAAAAAAAAACTTCATACCAATGGAACTCTATTGCTCAGGGTAACTGATTTACAGTTATTTCACAAGATGTGGGATTTGAGCCTTGTACAGGTAACCAATCCAATTGTCCTTTATACAAAATGATTTTCATTCTTCATAGAATCAGGAAATGGCTGATGTTGGAAAGAAGGTCCTCCACACATGCTTACATAAGGACACCTACAGCAAGGTGCCCAGGACCATGCTGAGGAGGCATCTGAAGATCTCCAAGGAGAGCACTCCACAACCTCTCTGGGCAACCTGTGCCAGTGCCACAGCACAGAAGTGCCTCCTGGTGTTTAGATGGAACCTCCAGCATTCCAGTTTGTGCTCACTGCCTCTTGTTCCAGCTCTGGGCACCACTGACAAAAGCCTGACTCTGCCCTCATCGAACTTTCCTTCAGAGATTCATGGACATGGATGGGATCCCTGAGCCTCCTTTTCTCCAAGCTGAACAGCCCCAGCTTTCTCGGCCTCTCCCTCATAGCAGGGGCATTCCAGGCCCTCAATCACCATGGTGGCCCTACATGGGACCGAATTCCTTCATGATAAGTTACTGTCCAAAAAGAAACACCAAGAGTATGCAAGTGAAGCTTACAGGAAGCTCTCAACCACAGAAATACGTGCTTTCATTTATGCCAGCACCATGTCTAGGGTCTTTGATACGTGTTTATCTCTGAAAATTTTGTCTGAAAGAAAACCCATCTCCATGGAGTCCTTAACATTTCTTGAAGAGATGAGATCTTCAGATGTGAAAGCTTTAGAGAGCCAGCAAGAAAATACAGAAAAAAAAATGGGTCAAATCCATCAATTGGATGCTATACACGTGTAAAAACTAGATCCAATTTTGAAACTTATTTTACTTGCTGTATATGTGCAGTGTATTTTAATAATTTCCTCTCTATAGAAGCTGTTATTGAGCAGAAGTTCTCTGCTGTCAGGATAACTATAGGATTATAGATACTCAGAATGCATATAATATCAAATTCTTCAGCCACTAAAATGTCATGCCTGAGGCATTACAAGGCTCATTCATTTCAAATTTGGTGATTCACACTGCTGCACTGCATTTAACAGAATTTCACCACATCATCTTGGAATTTTGTTACAGCAGCAGGTTACAGAGAGCAGAACTTACACTGTAAATTATCCTGATTTACTGAAGGTTACTGCATGATGAAAGAAGGCAGTGTACTTAACAGAACACCTGTTATGCAGAACAGAGAGCTACAGGGCATATCTTTCCTGGGCATTGAACCAAGAAATGACCAATATTTGTATAGGAAAATGCTATTTATATAATGGAAATGTTCTTCCAACACTTTAAGAAAGCCAGATAAATCCCATATCTAAATATGAGACTGTGTTCTTCTTTTGGGAATGGGTGAAAGGGCAAGCCAGTTAGTGACAGTTTGTCAAACCAGAAAAAAACATGTAAGTTCATGGCTTTTATAGGTTGAAGAGATTAATCTTTTTAAATAACATTCATATTTATCATCCTCATGCCATTAATCTGGTGCACGGGAAATCATTAAAGTAAACATTCATCTGGGTAATAACAGCAGAGAAAATATTTCATATGACAGATCTTAAATCACAGAATCACAGAATCGTAGGGGTTGGAAGGGACCTCCAGAGATCATCGAGTCCAACCCCCCTGACAAAGCAGGTTCCCTACACCAGGTCGCACAGGTGGGCGTCCAGGCGGGTCTTGAATATCTCCAGAGAAGGAGACTCCACAACCTCCCTGGGCAGCCTGTTCCAGTGCTCCGTCACCCTCACTGTAAAGAAGTTCTTGCGCACATTGGTGCGGAACTTCCTATGCTCCAGTTTCTGGCCGTTTCCCCTTGTCCTGTCTCCACACACCACTGAAAAGAGTCTGGCCTTGCCACTTTGCTCCCCACACCTTAGATATTTATAGACCTGGATCAGGTCCCCTCTCAGTCTTCTTTTCTCAAGGCTAAACAGACCAAGTTCACTTAGCCTTTCTTCATAGGAGAGATGCTCCAGGCCCTTCAGATCTTAAATGGTCCAAACCCCACTATTTTTGCATGTATATATGACTATGTTTATTCATGTGGCTGCAGTTGTTTAATTCAGTATTAGGTGTTTTATTAATTTTCATTTGTTCTGCATTCTGATCAGCCATAGAAGCCCTGACAGAGTTTGAGGAACTGTGGGACTTTCACATTGTTCAAGGACACTTCTTGCCAAGACAGCACCTTAGGAAAGTTGATACTTTTGCAGATCAGTTAATTAGCGAAGATCAAATAAATGTGCTTGTCTGCAATTCTGGGTGACTTTTGCTTCCTCATGAAAATATACTAATCACTGTCCAGTTAATCGTGTATTGGTCCCCATGCCATTTCATCCTTGATGTGTATCACTGGCAGTGAAGAGAAAGACTTGGGAAACTGTATCCATACCATCTATGGCATCTGCCTTAGAATTTAACAGAATTCCCTGAAGAGTAAAGGAATTACCACCATGTGACCAGTTTTGTTTGTTTGTTTGTTTGTTTGTTTGTTTGTTTTTTAATATATATTTAAGACTCATCCTTTCTTGGTTCTGTCATCTGAGATAGAGGATATAAGGAATGTGTCAGCCTGCAAAGACTGAAAAAGGAGTCTCAAGAGTATACTGTGAAACTCCTTTATTTTGAGAGTTAGTCTGACAAGTTTTTGCCTGCAAAACACTAGATCTTTGCTAAGGCAAAAACTAGGGGGTGTTGTGGACAAAGTCCTCAGCCTGACAGGTGAGTTTTCCAAACCAGAGAATAAATCCTACTTGGTTCTCAAGCTAAACAACCAGTCCAAGTAGTGTCATCTTAAAAACCCTCATGGCATGATTGGAAAGAGAAGATCTCAGTAGAGATGAGATGGCCTTTGAACATTTAGAAAGAACGTAAACTGAGGGGGAAGATACCTATATGTACATAAACATACATATATTCTTGCATATATTGTTCCCAGAGCAAGAAAGATGTGGAGCTGTTGGATTGGGTTTAGAGGAGGGCCACAGAGATGCTCAGAGGGCTGGAACACCTCTCCTATGAACAATGGTTGAGGGAGATGAACTTGTTCTCCGGCTTTGGGGAGAACTCACTGTGGCCTTCCAACTGAAAGCAGTAGGATAAATGACTTATTACACCATCTAAAAGTGATAGAACAAGGGAGAATGGCTTTAAACTAAAAGAGAGGAGCTTAAGCTTAGATGCTAGGAAGAAATTCTTTACCAGAGAGTGATGAGGCACTGGCACAGATTACTCAGGGACATTGTGGATACCCCATCCCTGGAAGTGCTCAAGACCAGGTCGGATGGAGCCCTGGGCAGACTGAGCTGGTGTGGGGGTAACCATGAAACTCAATGATCTTAAACGTCCCTTCCAACTTCAGCCATTCTATGATTCTATTAATCTATGATTTTTTTTTTTCGCTGTTTAAATATATATGTGATATACATATTCTTTTCTGAGCACAGTAAGCTTATAAACAATAGTTCCAAGTCATGTGCCTCATGGATATGAAATTGCTTTTACTGTGAAGTGTATTTTATGCAAATAGCCTTTTTACTTCTTGCTACCATTAATTGAATTTAGTTGTCAATGTAAAGGAGTCACATCTCATGTAAATGTATGACTGCTACTCCAAGAGTTGCCAATCTGATGTCTGTTGATGTACAGCATGAACTGTGCATATTTACAGCTATCTGTAATTTCATGGCTTTTCACATCAACCTCATGCACAGACATCCCTGGACTTCTGCTTTCTTTCAGGGTTGGAAAGTCAGCTTCACTTCCAAGTTGTTCTGTAGGTGAGAGAGATCCTGGGTCTTCCAGGAAAAAGGAAGCATCAGTAATGGTATTAAAGGAAAAAAAATTGTTTTCTTTGAGCAACAAATTATACCAGCATTAAGCAACAATTACTGTAATGAAAATTATTGAAGCAGCAAGGTATCAGACAAGCTGTGTGCATCTGCTCTGTTCATCTGCTTCTCTGGAGAGTGCTTCAGAAACAGACTAGCATAGTAGTTTTTGTCATACTTTGCTAGAAGGAAAAGAGAATGCTGTTCTCCCTCATAAGGTTCTGTTTTACTCTCTTGAAGGAAAAAAAACCTGCTGAAGTGTAAACACAGCCTTGTTTTTCTGTAAGTACAGTCTAAGCATCTTCATGTTGTAATTGCAGCAAATGTAAGTAAGGTTAGACTGTGAAAAGCTACGTACTGCAAGAATAAGTCTTTAATCATTCAGTAGTTGAGAGTGTGTTAGGAAGTCCCATGCTGCTAAAAGATGCCATCTTGTAAATGAGATGTAAATTGGAGGTCCTGACTGTTTGTGATCATTAAAAATTACATGAAGAATAGTGGCGATTAACTCTAATGTCCTACCGAATTCTGGTGTGAATATTTTTTTCTTTCCCTGAATGGAGAAATTTCCCTTATAACTGCAGTCAGATTATTCATCATCTCTGTCCTCATGTTTGATAATGTAAATTGCTTGCTTTCACTCTCAAAATTAATGTAAGTTAGTGGCTACCAAGTCATACAGAAGCCTTGTTTTTGCAATCAGATGGCTAAACAGGCAGTTTGAGGCTTCTCTGCACATCTGGGTGGGGGGTTTAATACATTACTGTCTGTCCAAACAAATTGCAAAGCTGGACAATGCAGATACTCTTAGTATGCTTCTGTGCCATACTTTCCACCATGGCTGAAGATAGCTGGCACCAAAATAGTTATCATACCTTATGGAAACCTTCAGGGGTTATATCTGACTGAAAAATAAGGGAAAAACAAAAACTTCAAGTTTATTTGACTGCTTAGTTATCAGACTACAGATAACTAATTTTTTTTTTTCTTTTCCACATCTTATATTACGGAGAAAGTATTGCCAGTTTAGAAACTGGATTTATCATTATTAGTATTAGCATTATTAGTTTTACTTTTAAGTGTTGCTGTTGAAAAAGAGACAGACCTCTGTGCCTACTGAGATGGTCTGTCTCCCCATTCCTGGGAGTATATAAGAACACGTAGACATGGTGTAGTGGTGGGACTTGGTAGGCCAGGTTGATTTATGAACATAACGATTATAGAATCATTAAGGTAGTAAAAGACCACTATGTTCAACCATCAACCCGTCACCACCATGCCCACTAAACCATGTTAATCACTGCAACATCTACACATTTTCTAAACACCTCCATGGATGCTGACTCCACCACTTCCCTGGGCAGCCTGTTCCAATGCCTCACTACTCTTTTGGAGAAGAAATTTTTTCCTAATATCCAACCTGAACCTCCCCTGGCAAAACTTAAGACCATTGCCTCTCATCCTATCGCTGTTACCCGAGAGAAGAAATTTACCCCACTTCACTACAACCTCCTGTCTCGGAGTTGTAGAGAGCAATAAGTTCTTTTCTAAAGGACTCTATATCGTTCACTATTGAGGTTTCTTCTCTTTAAATCTCCTAATGATATTCTCTTCTTCATGATACACTGAAGTCTCAAAATTGAAATGTCAGCCTGTTGATGTCACTAGTTGTGTGACTAAGCTCCTGTCAGTTGGGCCCAGGGACAAGTCCAGGGGCCCTGGGTATGGCCTGAAGCCTAGGAGGTCCCTCAAGACACCAAATCGTACTGCTGTGCAAAGTGACCCAGAGAGGGTCTGGAGTCTCCTCCATGGAGATCTCCAAAAATCTCCTGGATGTGGTGCTGGGCAGCCTGCTCTGGGTATCCCTGCTGGGGCAGATTTGGGCCAGAGGGACCCAGAGGTGCTTCAACCCTCAGCCATTTTATGAAGATTCTCTGTCTCCTGATTTACAAACATGGCATACAGGGGAAGGCGTGTTGATATGTTTGATCCTAATGGAAGGAGAATTGGGGAGCACAAGTACACTACAGACCCATGCAAGGCAGATTTATGCAGATTTTATTTTCTGGATTTTTTCAGTCAGCAATTTTGTAAAACCTATAATGGACAATAAAAAGTTGCATGCATATGCATAAAAGAGCATTCAGAGGCATTTTTCACCACATGTGGTATTCCTCCTGTACTTCCCAGTACTTTTCAGTGCACAGACTTCGGCAGGTACCATTAATGTTCTTTAAGCTGTGATTCACAAAACGGATTTTGAATCTCTGGATGAAGGACGAAAGGGAAAAGGTAACCTTTGTCTGTTTTGATGAAAAAGTTATTTACTTTTAAGTAAGAGAGCTGTTAAGCAGCACTTTGAATTATAGTGTTAATACTTGGCTGTTCACCTAAAGCTTTCTAAAAGCTTGTGATGATCTAGCATGACCTTGGTTTTCCAGACCCATAATTATCCATTCCATGCTTATAATTCCTCCTTCTGTTCCAGAGCTCACTTTCTTCATACATTTGGAGGTACAGGAGCTGCCCTGAAGCAGTACCACCCTAGATATGCAGCTGTGGGGTAAATGGCACTGATTGTTACCAGATTGGATGAAATAGAAAATGCATAGTACTTCAGTTATCCTTAATTAAAATAAGCAGTATGTGTGCTCTGTTCAAGATGAGACAACCTGATGAAAAAAACAGCAGGTAATCATTATAAAGCAGGTAAACAAGGCATTGCTGGAGCTGCAAAGGAAATAGCAGAAACTCCTAGGGATAATGCATTAGGATTAGGGATTGGGGAAGAGGAAAGTGCAAAGTGTTGCTCATTATCTAATTCCTCTGCAGGAGATCATTAGACTTTTTTTCTTTTTACTTTATTTTTTCTTTTCTTTCTACTGTTTAAATATGAGGGCTGCTACAAAAGTAATGCCTCATATTTTATTTTGTTGGCCAACATCAGAAACAGATGCTTGTGGTATGGCAGTAAAAGTGGAACCTTCCTGCCAGTATTCCATTACATTTTTTTGCCATGTGACTGAAAGCAGCAGAAAGGCAGTCTGGCAGAATGGTGTCTGACATGGAAATGTGGATGAAGCAAATGTGTCATTTAATTCCTTCATGCAGAAAAAAATTCACACGTTGACATTCATCAACACTTGCTGAATGTTTATGGAGACAAAACAGTGGATGTTGGCACAGTGAGGCAGTGGGTGGAGCATTTCAGCAGTGGTGACAGTGATGTGAAAGACAAGCCATGTTCTGGATGACCATGCAGGAGGTCTACAGGAAAGCTGGGGAGGGAATTTTTATAAAAGCAGGTAGTGACAGGATGAGGGGAAATGGTTTTAAACTGTAAGATGGTAGATTTAGATGAGACATTAGGAAGAAATTATTTACTCTGAGGGTGATGAGACACTGGAACAGATTGACCAGTGAGGTTGTGAATGCCCCCTCCCTGGAAACGTTCAAGGCCAGGCTGGATGGGGCTGTGAACAACCTGGTCTAGAGAGATGTGTCCGTGCTTATAGTAGGGGGTTGGAAGTAGATGATCTTCAAGGTCCCTTCTAACCCAAACCATTCTATGATTCTATGATTCTGTCCAGATTGTTATGAACATGGCACACAGTCTATTCTTTGTCTCTGGTGAAAAGGAGTAGCTAATGGCATCGACTGTGTTGAAAAACAATTTTTTTGTAGCTGAGAACTTGCTCTATCAAAAAGTGTTGCGTTCTTTGTTCCTGTCTTAGTTTCCATGGAAAGAAAAAGGAGGCATTACTTTCAGAGCAAATTACATACGTATCAGGATCTTAAAATTCTGGAATTAAAAGACAGAATTGTGTTCAAAGTATAAGTAGTAATCCAAGTATAAAGCAAGTTAGCTCAGCTTAGGATAAGAAAATAAAATAAAAACAATTGTAGCAATTCAGAGCCTTTTCACATTGTCAAGCGGGAGGAGTAAGACAAAGTCAAATTGAAGGTGATGATCAAGGTTTCAAAATCCTGCTGATAGAAATGGTGTTCCTCAGGGGAGGATACTAGTCTCTACTCATGGTGACCTAGGCCATAGTACAGAAAGCAAGCTTATGGGAGATATAAAACTAATGTGTTGGAGAGCAAGGTTGCTCTTTGGAGGAATCTTGCTGAGTGAAGAACTGGCTGGAGGAACAGGCTCAGAGAGTGGTGGTGAATGAAGTTAAGTTCAACTGGCAACTGGTCATGAATGGGGATTGGTATTGGGGCCGGCCCTGTTTAATATCCTTATTGATGACCTGGATGAGGGGATTGAAGGCACCCTCTGTAATTTGGCAGATAACACCAACTTGGCAGGAAGTGTCGACCTGCCTGAGGATAGGAAGGCCATACAGAGGGATCTGGACAGACTGGATGGCCGGGCTGAGGCCAACGGGATGAAGTTCTACAAGACCAAGTGCTGGGTCCTGCACTTTGACCACAACAATCCCAGGCAGCGCTACAGGCTGGATGTGGACCTGGAGGTGTTGGTTGTTGCTCAGCTAAACACGAACCAGCAGTGTGCCCAGGTGGTTAAGAAGGCCAATGGCATACTGGCCTGTAACAGAAATAGTGCAGCCAGTAGGAGCAGGGAGGTGATCGTAGCACTGGTGAGGCTGCACCTCGAGTACTGTGTTCTGTTTTGGGCCCCTCACTACAAGAAAGATATCGAAGCCCTGGAGTGTGTCCAGAGAAGGGCAACGAAGCTGGTGAGAGGTCTGGAGCACAAGTCCTATGGGAAATGGCTGAGGGAACTGGGATGTACCTGTACCTGTACCTGTACCTGTATCTGGGATGTAGTTAACTCCGTGCAATAATACAGGCAAGGGGAAAATTGGTTAGAAAGCTCAGCTAAAAGTTTCCATGGAATCTGGTGGTCAAGATATTGAACGCAAGTCAAACTAGGCCATTGTGGTGATGAAGGTTAACTCCATAATTATCTGTATTAACAAAAGTATAGCCAGATGATTGCAGGAAATTATTACTTTTGTCTGTTTTATACTTGTGAGACTGCATCCAGAGAACTGTCCAGTTTGGGTCCTCCCATAAAAAGAGACAGATTGACAAACTGGTGCAAGTCCAGTTGGCTAGAAGGTTGGAGTATATGATGTACAAGGAGTGGCTGAGGGAGATGGTTTTGTTCAGACTGAAAAACAGACGGTGAAGGGGGATTTTTTATCTTCCAGTACCTAATGGGGATATCAGGGAGAAAATGGAGCCAGACTATGAGAGAGGTGCAGTGAATGGGTAAGAAGAGATAGGCATAAATTACAGCACGGGAAAGTCTGTCTAAGAATAAAGAAAGAAGTATGTCCACAGAGGCTGTGGAATCTGTTCAGAACTGAAATAGAAAGGATCCTGAGCAACTCTATCTAACACTGTCTGCTTTGAGCAAGGATTAGACGAACTGACATCAAAGTTTCCTACCAACCTAAATTATTTGTATATTTTAGTATATTCAAATACACATAGTTCAAATGGTATTCTCAAAAATATGAAGTAAAGACTTTGTTGCTGCTTTTACCATCAGCATTAAATTTGGATGTGTAAATACTACTGTCAGCTAAGAAATAAGCACTTATTATTTCCATCCTGACATTTTAGAAACTTTGATATTTGTACTTCAGCAAGTGAATATGGGAAGATATGATTATCTAGACTATGATAACTATGAGTAAAGCTATGAAAAACATTTTGAGTGGGCTGCAGTATTTATACAAACTGGGAGAAGAACCCCTTGAGAGCAGACCCGTGGAGAAGGACTTGGAGGTCCTGGTAGACAAAAGGCTGGACATGAGCCTGCAGTGTGCGCTTGCAGCCCTGAAGGCCAACTGTGTTCTGGGCTGCAACACAGTGGCCAGCAGAGAGAGGGAGGTGATTGTCCCCCTCTACTCAGCCCTTGTGAGGCCTCATCTGGAGTACTGCGTCCAAGCCTGGGGCCCCCAGTACAGGAAGGACGTGGAGCTCTTGGAGCGGGTCCAGAGGAGGGCCACAGAGATGATCAGATGGCTGGAGCACCTCTCCTATGAAGAAAGATTGAGGGAGCTGGGCTTGTTGATTTAGAGAAGAGAAGGCTCTGGGGGGACCTCATTGCAGCCTTCCAGTACTTCAAGGGAGCATATAAACAGGAAGGGGAACGGCTGTTTACGAGGGTGGATAGAGATAGAACAAGGGGGAATGGTTTTAAACTGAGACAGGGGAGGTTTAGGTTAGATATTAGGAGGAAGTTTATCACCCAGAGGATGGTGATGCACTGGAACAGGTTGCCCAAGGAGGCTGTGGATGCCCAATCCCTGGAGGCATTCAAGGCCAGGCTGGATGTGGCTCTGGGCAGCCTGGTCTAGTGGTTGGCGACCCTGCACATAGCAGGGGGGTTGAAACTAGATGATCATTATGGTCCCTTCCAACCCAGGCCATTCTACGATTCTATGATTTGCAGTAAATTTCTTATTGCTGAACTTGTTTAATTTTCTTTTCTGAAAACCTCAGGAGATATGGGAGATATAAATCAGCAGACTCTGCGTATGGAAACCTAATATGAAATAATAGCAGTCATCTCGTGCTAGTTATCAATAGTTAAAGTTTTAGTCTGGTTCAAGATGTGCAGAATTATAGCAATTATCAGAATAAAAATTAGAGAAATAAACCAGAGAATAACAACATATAATTGTAAAAAAACCAGAATAATAATATCTTTAACCTTGTATTGTGTTTTGATTTCTAAATTATAGGCCTCCACTTAAAAAAAAAAAAAAGAAAAAAAAGCAACAGAAGCAGAAAATTATGAGGATAAAATGATAAATAAATGACAATTCTTCAATTTGAAAAAAGTATGAAGATTGAATAAAAAATCATAACAATAAATTACTACTAACAACAAAAAGTTAAAGGCCTTTCATATCCAGATTGTTTCAGGAACTTAAGAATATAACAGATTCAAAATATAATTAGGGAAAAATCTGGATAATAGGTCTATGAAGGGATATTTTATTTTCTCTAAGCATCTGCTGATTTCCAGACCTGGTCTGTGCATTTTTTGATATGACTTAGGCTTCTCTTATAATGAGAAACACATTGGTGTATATCAAAAAGGTAGAAGAAGACAGAAGAAAAGGTAGAATTCAAAGTGTCATGTAAGAAATATGATGTTTCATGCACATGCAGATAACTGACAGTGGGACTGTGCAGGTAGAGAGGAGCAGATGGAGAGAAAAGAGAGAAGGGAAGCAAGAGGGAAAAAATACTGTTTGACCAGCATTGAAAAAGAGAATATTGAATATAAGGAATTATTACATTAAAAAGAAAAAAAAATAAAAGATTTTGTGCTATAGAATATACTGAATGTAGGGAGTAAACTGGAGGAACTGCACTTGTCGTCTAGGTGGCATAACTCTAGCCAGAGGGCTACAGATTTAAAAAAAAACTGCTATTAGCTGTTCTGATGCTGTTGTATTTTCTTAATGGTATTTTTTCATTGATTCAGATGTTTGGTTGGTCTCAGTTTTTGCATTTGTCTTCATTAGGGTTGTAGCAAAGCACAGATGGCTCAAAATATTCTGGGTCAGGCTTTCCCTCCGGTGATGGTGAAGGCCTTTTTGTGAATTAGACAGGCATGTGTAAGAAAGAACCTCTCTTTTCTAGAGTAGACTCATATGCTGCTAGACAAAGAACTGGCTCTCTGCTATATAGTCCTGCCTCATCTGTGTCAATGTCTCCATCCTTTGCCTTGACCATACAGTTCAGACAAATGACTGTCACTGTGCTGTGGTGCCTCCTGTTACTTCCTTGTTCTTATCTCTAAATATACAATCAATACATATCCAGCACCCTTTCCTAGCTTTCAAAATTATATATATTCTCCCTACATATCCATCACAGCCATCTCTTCATGATTCCTTGTTGTTTTTTTTTCCTCTGCAAAGCAACAATGGGCTTCTATCTCACTTTGATGTTCATGAAGTAAGTGTTCTCAGCCCCTCTAAACTTCACTAATTTATTAACTTGGAATTCAGAAATTAATTTTCATCACCCTTTATGAATATGCAAGACAACATAGCATCTGTTAAAAATCCTGACTGTTCTTGTTTCCAGTAAAAGGCCAGACCACATGGAGATTTTTCCTGAAGAGCTCCATTCCACAGATTTACAAGAGAGATCTTTGAAAACTATTACTGACTATGCTTCTCTTCATCCCCATCAGTAGCTCAGCAATACACAGCAGTAGGTTTTCTCCACACCAGCTGTTTGGGGACTTGCAGTAGCGGGTAAGCCAGACTGCTCACATATGTTTCAGAGTTTATTCCTTCCTATTTAACCTCCCAGCTAGAAAATTAGTAAACACAGCTTCATCCTTTAAGTTGCCAAACACTTTGCATTTCGGATCAACAGTTGTAAAGTCTTTGAGAAACCTGACATTTGTTTCCTTGCCATCTCTGTTACATATGCAACTATTTGTAGCACTTAAATCATCAATGCATTCTGAAAATCATACATGTGTCTGATTTATTCCAGTGCCAAAAATAAGGTTTGAGGAAAAAAAAAAAAGAATTTTTTTTGCAAGTTGTGTTAGTCTTAGCCAGAGATATAATTCTTCCTGGGGAGTTTCATTGCTGCTGAATGATAATATATGACTTTTTCCTTCATGTTTATTTTGAAAAGACACAGCCTTTAAAAATAGTTGTTAAGCTGAAGGCCATCATTAATTATTCATACTGTATTGATCCTGGTTTATTTCAGTCAAGCTATAATTTTATAACAATGAAATTATAAGCGGATATCTGATTTTTTGTCCCAGTTTGTCTTTAAAATTTTGTAACATTTATTTTCCTGAAAAAAATAAAATGGAGAAAAGCCTCCTAGTGACATCTTACTTGCAATGCTTTCCTTTGATGTAAGAAATCTGATTTGTCACATTTATATCAGGGAATATAACTGAGATTTTTATGAATCATAGAATCATGAAAACGTTAAGGTTTGAAAAGACTCTGGTCCAACCATCAATCCATCACCACCATGCCCACTGAACCAATTTTACACTTCTTGATGCAAAGCTACTAAATTATTGGGAAACTGGGATGCTATTCTCTGTCTTCCCTTTTTAATAGAAAGTTCACCATAGTCAGAAAAGATCTTTGATAAAAATATGTATCCAAAAAGCTAAAATGGCTATTGTAAATTGTTATTGTAAATTGTTAGTTTTGTTGATCAGAGTTTTGTAGAGATTTTACATTAAAGAATTCCAACTTCTGCAATGAATTCAACAAAGAAATACTGCAAGCTTGACCAGTTTTCTAACACCTGCAGTTTCTAAGTAAAGTGGCAGCTCAGTCCTAAGTAAAGAATTTCATGGCTAACACTGAGTGATTCCAGTGTGGTAATCACTCTGAAAATAGCCAGATATCAGAATATAAAGGCAGACTGACATAAATGTATATATAATATAAATATCAGTCTGCCTAGCATCATAGAATCATTTAAGTTGGAAGGGACCTTTAAAGGTCATCTAGTCCATCACCCCTGCAGTGACCAGGGATGCCTGCAGCTCAGTCAGGTTGCTCAGAGCCCCATCCATTCTTACCTTGAAGGTCTCCAGGGATGAGGTAACCACCACCTCTCTGGGAAACCTGTGCCAGTGCCTCATCACTCTTATAGTAAAAAACTTCTTCCTTATATCCAGTCTAAATCTCTTTAAGTTTGTTTAGTATCTAAAGTTCTTTTAGCTTGAAACCATTTCCCCTTGCCCTGTCACAACAAACCCTGTTAAAGAGTTTGTCCCATTCCTTCTTATAGCTCCATTTTAGATAGTGAAAGGCCACTGTCAGGTCTCCCTAGAGCCTCCTTCTCTCCAGGTTGGACAGCCCTAGCTCTCTCAACCTGTCCTCATAGCGGAGATGTTCTATCCCCTGGATCATTTTTCTGGCCCTCCTCTGGACGTGCTCCAACAGGTCCCTGTCTCTCCTGTACCGAGGACTCCACATCTGGATGCAGTACTCCAGGTGAGGCATCACCAGCACAGAGTAGAGGGGCAGGATCACCTCCCTCACCCTGCTGGCCACACTTCTTTTGATGCACCCCAGCATATGGTCGGTTTACTGGTCTGCGAGGGCACAGTGCTGGCTCATGTCCAGCTTCCCATCCACTAGTACACCCAAGTCCTTTATGATAGGGCTGTGCTCAACCCATTGGTCCCCCAACTTGTATTGACAGTGGAGGCTTCCATGAAAATTGGAAAGCTTTTTGCACAGCTAAACAATTGCCATCACCAGTCTGCAGTATGTTGCAGTACTTGTGAATGTGCATCATTCAGAAATGTAGCAGAATATATCTATTTCACCAAGAGCAGCATAAATACATTTGGAAAAGGAAATTCAAGTCAAACACATTTTTTATAGTGGAAATTCAAAAGTCCACCTCAAAGACTGCAAAATGCCTGAGGCTCATTAAGCACTCTAAAAGACAAGTGGAATCTAAAAATCTCACAGGCCTTGTGAGTGAATTTTGCAATTAAAGAGCTGATTATGAACTCAGTACTGCTCCCATTGAAGTCATTGGCAATGCTGGCATTCCTGTTATTTAACATTTCTTTTTAACTTAGTAATTCAAACAATTAGCTGCCTAGTTGCCCAGGGAAAATAAATATAATTAAAATGGTACAGCTTTTCATTATTGTTGTCTACACAAATTAATAATTTTAAGAAATTTATCTAACAAGGGAAAAATGGTTGACTTAGAAAATAGTAAAATGAGGCCATTATTTTTCTAATTTAAAATGCTATTATTAGGAACAAGAAGAGGAAAGAAAACAACTTTTGATGATGAGGTATTTAATTCTCTAATGAGTAAAAAGGGATGCATATGAAATTATATGGATATTTTAGGTATTAATGAAAAATAGAGATAGCTTAGATAATGAGAGTCTGAAAATTAATCTCATGAATGCTTTTTTTTTTTTAATTAGCCGCATAGGTGGATTTCCATTTCTTCACTCAGGGAAAATATCCATACATCAGAGGCTTATCTCTATCAGCATGTAGTGTAGCATGTTTTAAACATCTATTTAATAGTCGATTATATGACTCTGTTAAACTACACAGAACAGCATGGTAAAATTAACAGGTTGTTAAACATATTTCAATAATTTGCTTGGTAATAACTAATAAAACTTCAAGAAAAGCACTGCTTCTGGAAGGGAAAAATGCCATGAGAGAACATCTCAAAAAAATATACATGAAAGGTTTCTCAGGGAACTAAAAGATTATGAACAAAATCCATTACTAAAATCAGAGTCCTCCTTTTATATGATATTTAAAGTAATGACTCATGTCTAGTGTAAGATGTTGGAAAATTAGCTAGCCAGTTCTTTGATTTGGTCTATCAGGATCATGCATAACAAAGGACCATATTTTTCTAATTCTTCAGATTTTTTAAAGGAATTTGTTGAAGTTGTTGGCAAGTTATTCAAAGGACTGTAACACTGCTCTTTTAATGCATTGTTTGACGGTTTAGGAGTGGCATATGTGTTAGGTTAGATGGAAAAAAATGATGAAGTTGACTTCATTACAGGCAAATAAAACAAACACAAAAATCTGGTTATTCTTGAAAGCCATATGGCCTTATGGTATATTTAAATTTGTAGTGTGCTAGAACAATTTTGCCTACTAGAGGTACAAACTGAAAAATAACTTGAGTATTTAGTTGTCATATTTGGTCTATTTCTTTGCACATCATCTATCTGTTGTTGAATTGGACTAGTTTTGTTACATTTACTAATTATTAATTGTTTGCAAGCTATGAAACAATTTCTTAGTATTCCCTGTATTTTTATACATATTTTCATGTGTCTATCTCAGATGAGTTGTAGACAGAGTGAATGGGAAAAAGAAAATATTACTGTGGAATAAGAACCAAGAGAATATCCTGAAATGTTTCCAGCCACCAACTACTTCAAAAATAGGGAGCTAAATGAAATGCCTGTAGATGGAGTGAATACATGTCTGCTTAATACACCCTACTTCAGTGCTTTAGCAATGGGAACTTAGTTTAAAACTTTTTTTGTGCCCTGACCTTCACTCAATGTTGTTCATGTTCTTGTGTGTATATATCTGCAGGAGAAATGTCTGATGGTGAACTGCAGAAAGTCACTACTGCTGCTCTTTCTGCATATAGACATCTTTAGGCTGACTAGAAAAGAAAGCTTAAACTGGCTCTCTCTTTCTAAAAATATCAGACATAGATATTTCCAACTTGTTTTTAGTTTATTATTCCTGGTTTAGTTGCAAGGAGAATCAGATACAATGTTTTGTTTTCTTAATGGACATCATGGATTTTAGTGAGCCTGAGGAAACTTCCTTGATACAAACTTCCTAGCTGTTTTTTGGAACTAAGTTTTATTGATTATTTATCTACTTGGCCAAAGGTATTTCATAGTCTTGCAGCTGCTGGAGAAAATCAGCATCTATCAAACATCTAAGTCAGTTTATTAAATTTAGAATCATGATTGCCACTTTGGAAAATTATGCACCAGTGCAGTTGATGCAAACTGATAATCAGAGAGCCCTTTTAATTAGCTGTAAGTATTGCTTTTCATAGCATATTACTCCTGTTCCCAAGGTCATTTAGACTGTAATTTCTTGAGCAGCATAAATCAGGAGCATACAATTAAAAAAGAAAAACAAGCTGAATTTATAATCAAAAATAACATTCAGCAGCTACTATTGGCTTCTTTATCCATTAATTAAGGGAGGCTTTCTGTTGAATTATAACACAAGTCATTTTTTTCTTCTAGATGGTTCATTAAAGGCCAGATTTTATTACATATTACATGCTTTATGCTTTTCACACAAACTTATTATATTGCTCAGAGAAGGTGATCTTTTAAAGCACATTAGACTAATGTTCCTGAAACTTCACCTAATGTAAGTTTTATTGAATTGCTGTAACTAAAAAGGTCACCTAATGATTTGTTCAGATAATGGATTTAGTGAAAGGAAAACAAAATGAATAGGTTATTGTAGTAACTCTGACCTTGAGATACATTTATAGTTACAGAGATTTATGAATTTAACTACAAAAGAAGAAACTTAAAAATATCTGTGAGTAATACTACTGCCAGTATTTAACAGGGAATATAATGAGAAGCAAATGAAAAAGATATGTTTTTAATCCTGTGAGTGCAATATGTGCATTAATAGCTAATACTCTGGAACTGCTCTGCAAAATATTCTTTTTAAGGTCACTATAAAATCTTTCCCAAAAGTCATACATTATAAAGTAGCTGCTTGTTCAGACAAATGTCCTTACTTTCCCCCTCCTCTCTCACTCTTGTGCTCTTCATTATATTATGGACATCCTTACTGAACACAAGGATTCAGAAGATAAACTTAACTGATGTTTGAAAAGTGCTCAAACAAGACAGCCATGGGACAGTATAATAATAATACAAGGTAATTTACTCTGTTGAGAATGAAAATGAGTGAGTCTCTTAATTCCCTCTTCGTCCATTCTTGCAAAGTTTAGATAATGTAATTCTCTGAGTTTTTCCTGCATATCAAAATAAAGGCTCTTTGGAAAGAGAAGCTCTGTAGCATTTGTGACAGAGAATGAAACACAGTGCATGCTGTTCTCAAAAACTGTCTCTAAGCATGAATACTCAATAAGTAAATACATTAATAGTGTAAGAATACAAGCTATTGGCTTTACAGAAAGGGAGATTATTTTTAAAGGGTTGTTTGTTTGTTTGTTTCCCTAAATGTGTATGGAAGAATATAATAGCAAATACAAAGAGATAAGAAAGCTTTCCCACTCTTTCTGCTTGTAATGCTTCAGGAATCTCATAAGAATTCTCCTTTGCATTCCTTTCCTATAAGAACCACTGCTATCAGCAGCTTTCATATTCTCAAGTGTAAAATTATAAAGGAAAAATTTTGCACAGCTCTGGAAAAAAAAAACAACAGCATACAAATACTTTTTGTTAGATAGGAAAATCATCAACTTTTCTGTAGTTTCAATTTTGTTATGCCTGTGAAACTGGAGACAGTAAGATTTCTTATACTACTCTTACCAAATTTGTGCTCTCTTGACATTGCAATGTAGTAAAGAAATAAAAAAGAAAATGGTGGATAGAAGAAACTGGTAAGGCAGAATTAGAAATAAGATGTACACATTTAGAAGTGTTTGCCAGAGGGCACTAGAAAAAAAAAAAAGAACTTCTCAAGATAAGTGATAATTTTTCTCAGCGTCACTGTTTTTAAATCAAGAATGGGAGCCTTGCTGGTATAAAAATTGAGCTAAATACTAGCTATGGAGCTCCATACAGTGTCACTGAATGAAACCATGAAATTTTGATGGCAATGGTGTCTTTAACCCTTAAAATTTGTGAATCCTTCATTACAGTCATTGATTGTTTAAACAGGATCTGAAAAAGATAGATAATTATGCCTTTACATTGACAAAGTTGAGGTCCTTTTCTGAAGGAGGACAACTAATCAGTGATGTTAAACAAACTTTATAGTTTTCTTTTTAAGCATACATAAGTGGCTTTAACCTTGAAATAGAAAATACATGATTTTTTTTTTTAATCAAGAAGTGATAACTGAAGATCCAGAGGCATTGTAGAGGCTTACCAATTACAGCTAAAGAGGAGGCAAAAGCTCAGAGTCATTCATCCTAGAGCTGCCCAAAGACCCATTCAAGGAGTGGCCATGGAACTGTCGAAATGCTCCTTCACTTAGTTCTCGATGCTGCAACACTGAAGACCAGGAAAACCTACTTGGCATTTCCCATAGCTTTTATGGCTTGAAACATCTGTTTTGCAGATGGATACCTTTAGCATAAATTCACAATACACCTGTGCTTTTCCTCCTGAAAGTACTCACTGTCTTGGCTTGGATGCTGCAATATGGGAAACTGCACAGAGTTCGCTTCATGGTCAGTCCTTTAAGATGAAGGAATTTCTTTAACAGACTGATATCATATATTATATATCAGATCCCTGCAGTTTGATGGAATCCAGGATTTCTTGCACATTGTTCCATTAGGTTTTGCCTTTAGCTCTGCAAGTATAAACGTGATTTATACCAAGTTTGTTAGCACCAAACTTTGTCAGCACTGCAGTGCTGCACATTCATAACCGTCCCCAGCTCACTGGAAACAGTTTAACCAAGGAAGCAGTGAGAAATATATAGGCTAATTTGCTTTGCTTCTTAATAAAGAAAATTAGCCCATGGCCTCCTTTGGGTGCCTGTGGCCAGATTGCTCTGGTACCTGAGAAAGTGTATTTAAAACAAGCTCATGTCTTCATATGTTACAGTAAATCTGCAGTTGAAACATGCCTCAAGCCTCCTCATCCCTCCCATTTCTTCCCTTCTCTCTTTCAGAAGATGGTAAAGCATTTAGAGTAAGAATTTTTTTCTTATCTTCTGGCTGTGAACTGGTTATGCATGGACATTTCAGCAAAAACCTCCAGCTACCATAATGATAATGAAGAGAAGGATGATTAGGCCAATAACAATAAATAATCCTCTAACAGAAGGAAGAAGATAGATATGTATATTTCATGAAGAGAAAATCAAAAGAGACCAATTACTTTCTACTTCTTACAATATCCTGGATCCAGGAGGTCTCCAGAGAGTGCAGGAGGACTTTCAAGGTGAGGCAAAATTGGGATCTTTGCATCCCCGTGGTGAATTACCCTCCTGTAGAAAACAAGGACATAGCAAGCAGATCTGTGCAAGAAGCAAAAAAACACAAATTAGACACGTGTCCAGCAGCATCAAAAATAAGAATAAAAGTCAAAGAAGAGCAGCAAATGTATCTGTTTAAAAGATCAGGTTGCACATGGCCTGATCTGACCTCACCTTGAAAGTCTCCGTGGACAGGGCATCAACCACAACACTAGGTAATCTGTTCCAGTGCCTCACCACCCTCACTGTAAAAGATTTTTTCCTTATATCTAACCTAAAACTATGCTCCCTGAGCTTGAAGCCATTTCCACTTGTTCAGTCACCACAGACCTTGCTAAAGAGTCTTTCCCCTTCTTTTCTCTAGCTGTTTCTTTTTTGATGCCTTTTGAGCTGGGAAGTTTCCAGGTCAGTGCTTTGATTTGGAAAACAAGGTGTGCTGTTGATTATATGAATCATGTCAAAACTTTTTATATGCTGAATAAAGCATTGAAAAACTCACAGTATTGCCACATTGTACATTCAGTGCAATACCTGGCTTTAGGCACATCTGCGTAACTTTCACTTACAATTGGTGGCTTAATGTGAAGGTCCCATGTTAATGCCATATTAGTTACTGCCAGTATATGGATCTCAAACTTTTGCTTTTCTTATGTGTAGTTATGTCAAAGAAACAGTCACTCTGAAGCTAGAGAAGCACTACCTATTTGAGTTTGGCAAAATGTTAGAAGCTTCATGCTATTGCAGAACTGGTCTGTCCTAATGGCTACTGGGTGGTGGCACAGACCCGTCTACCAGCTCCAGCCCCATGAAGAAGCATAGAACTGCAGTTATGTGAGGGTAGCCTGATATAATCCACATGTTTTTTGACTTGTATTTTTGGAAATTGATTGAGGTTTCAGTAAAATTTCTATCTTGATATTTTTCCCTCTGAAACCTAAGTGTTATTCTTGTTAAAGAGTTTATCATAAATTCCTAATTAACTAGTAACAGGCTACCAATTACTTATGTATATTTGGAGTAATATTCAGAAATTCTCCTTTTGTTTATTATGGATTGAACCATTTGCATTTTAATTTTACATATGTATGCTTCTATAGCATGCAGAGCCTACAATAGGCTTATATCAGGATCACTGACTGTCTGATTAGTAATAATTAGATATTCTGTTCAGTGGAGATGATTATTCAGTCTTAATTTTAACAGCAAATAACTATTATAGTGGAATAGCCATGTTCTTTGCTGACAAATGAACCAGGACTTTCTCACTGAATGCTTTTATGAGCATATCAATTGCACCATCCTTACGAAAATGCTGGCAATTTTCATAGGGCCACTTAATGTTCCCTTCTGAACACATAGTAGCACATGCAAGGAAAGTGTCTTATTAACTATATGAATGTTAGAGGTCTTGTTCCAGCTAGATATCAGGATCAGTTGATCAAGACAGGAATGTTCAGATAATGCCTAATTTATTTTAGTCATCTACTTACAAAGACTGGAGGAAGTGTTTACTGAAAGAGACTGTGTCTCTTCATTGTTGATGGAGACAAATTAGAAGCCTGGTTTGTAAAATCTTGGAATGGCTTGGGTTGGAAGGGACCTCAAAGATCATCTAGTTCCAAACCCCATGCCATGAATAAGGTTGTCGACCACTAAATCAGGCACTAGGTCAGGTTGCCTAGAGCCCAATTTTCAGATGGCTTAAGGTTGGTTAAATTAATCCTAGTGTTATGGTCTTCCAGAAGTGTAAGGCAATGGTCTTTGGATTACATAGTTTAAGAAGCAAATGAACTTCCCTCACATCAACAAATTTTTGGGGTATTTCAGAATAATCAGAGAAGCAGATAATGTGCTCTTCTCTCTGCGTAGAAATATGTTTGAGGACTGAGTAATCTGAATCATCAACATTCAATTAATGCAGAAAAAACTGCCTCTATAATAGTAATTACACTTCCTTACCCTTGCTTATTCTGTGAATTGAATGAGTCTCAGGTATTTTAATTGAGAATTTTTGTATTATATATGACCCAGAAGACTGATTTGAGACTGTATGAGCAATCTGAAATGCAGCATATTATAACGATAAAATTATTTATCATTTTAAATGTTTCCTATGTGTGGCTAATTAACCTAATGCTGCTAATACAGGAATACTGCTTTTAAAGCAGAACTAGCATTGGTGCACAGCCGGCACACAATGTGGGGAGGGTGTCATCCTTCAACTTTTCCAACAGACTTTCTTGCACATGGCAGATTCGCTGAAAATGTCCTTTGTGATTTATTAATCTTAAGTGTGTTTAGTCAATTTGCTCTTTCCTTGTTATTACAATGGGTCTTTCTGGCAAGGGCATGTAGCAGATTCTTGTTACAAGAACCCCTCAGGTTCTTTTCTGCATAGCTGCTTACCAGGCAGGTGGCCCCAGTGTGCTGGTGCTGATGCTGTTCCTCCCCAGGTGCAGGACTCTGCACTTTCCCATGTTCCTGTCAGCCCACCTCTCCAGCCTTTTGATGTTCTTCTGGATGGCAGCATGATATGCTGCTGCATCAACCACTCCTCCAAGTCTTGTGTTGCCTACAAACTTATTTAGGGTCACAGCAGAGACAGGCTGAGACTCTCACAGAGTCACAGATTATCCTGAGTTGGAAGGGACCATAAGGATCAGTGAGTCCAACTCCTGTCTCCACAAAGGACCACCTGAAAATCAGACTCTCTGTCTGAATGTTGTCAGCATGCTTCTTGAACTCTGTTAAGCTCAGTGCCATGACCACTTCCTCAGGGAGTCTATTCCAGTACCCAACCACCCCCACAGTGAAGAATCTTTTCCTAATATCATTATCAGGCTAGTCTTATTATTACAGAAACGTATCAGGTGGGTCAGGTATGACTTCCCCTTGGTGAAACCATAATGACTCCTGATAATTTTGTTGTCTTTCAAGTGCCTTGAAATGGTTTCTAGGATGTGTTGCTCCATCACCTTCCCAGTGATTGAGGTGAAACTGACAGACATGAGATGTTCAATAAACATTTAGATTTGTTCTGAGGGACATGGTTTGGTGGGAAATATTGTTGGTACGGGGACGGCTGGACTGGATGATTTTGGAGGTCTTTTCAAACCTTCATAATTCCATGATTCTATGTAGTTCCCTGGGTCAAATGCAACTTCTACTGTCTGGATATTCTTCAGAACATCTATTTGATTAGGCTAATATTTTATGTACTTCACTTGCATGTAATTAATATATAAAACAATCCTAAATATAATTTGACTTTAACAGAGACTATATAAGCAATTGTGAATTTTTTAAGTAGAATGTAATCTTCATGTCTCTTTGAGAAACCCCAATATTTACTCTTTTTGCAGATTATAATAAGAGAAAACGTTTGACTTGTATGTTTGATAGTTTTCATAGTATGTTGGAAAAACAGATTCAAATAAATAGTCAAGATAACAGTAATAACAGATAAATTTTAATCACTCACACACATAATCATTTAGACAACACAGAGACTGAAAAGAGGCTAAAATTGTGGCAATTTGTATCTTGTTTTCTAAGCATAAAATTCAGTCATAACAATAATCAAGAGGTACTTCATAAACAACCCCTTTCATGAGCTTATCAGCTACTCATCTGAAAGCAGACTCCTCATGATCTGATAGTAGAGATGATTATTCCAGTCAAAGCAATTTGTATCTGTATCTTAGCCTTAATTTTATTCATAATAGATAAAAAAATTTTGAGAGTGTAAACACTTTTTAGAAAGTTAGAACACTTCATGGCAATCAAGACTGCATAAAATCTTATATTACTATTTTCTGCCCTACTTTCTTAAATTCCATGTAGATGGTCAGCTGCCTTTTGGGAAATTCCCCACAGCATATATCAACTGTCCATCAGTAGTATTCATTTTTTCTTGATTTTTTTTTTTTGTGTAAGTTCTCTCATTCTGGCTTTTTTGCCTCCATTTCAGTTCCATTTTTTTATTAGAAGGTTTGTTCTTCTGTTTGATGCTGCTCCTACTGAATTGTTCAGCGTGAGTTGTGGGGTAATTCAGACAAATAGTGACACATATCTGCTTCCATCTCATGCAGCCTCAGGCTTTGAAAGCCTAATATAATGCATAGTATGAATAAAACAAGTAGCCTTCAAGACTGATGTCCTCAAATTTAGCATTTCTGATCTTCATTAGAATTACCCATTACTAGTATCAATTAAACAAAATTCAGCACTTAGACTGGTTAATAACTGGAAAAAGAAATGTTTTGTTCTGTTTTTTGTTTTTTGTTTGTTTTTTTTTTACACAAATTTATCCAATTTTATAATGTGATCATCTTCTTTGAAGAAAAGAATTTGTAAAAATCTTGAAAACATGCAATTAAAGTATTTATTTGATGTTCTTACCCCATAGAGCCTCCTACTAGAAACACAATCTAATTCATTAAAGTTCTGAACCATAAAAGCATAAAATGATGTTGGAATAGAATCCCATAATGTATATCAGTATTTGTGACTGATTAATGCTGTTAGGGATATTTTCTGTCATTACCTGCTTGTGAAGGAGATTGAATGGGATTTCTTCAGATAAGGTATTCTGCCTTTCTACACAGACTACAGGTCTGATGCAGTGAGTGGTATTAAAGGAAAACAGAGTAGAGATTACATTTTGTGGAGTGCCATATTTTACTGTTGACACCATTTAAATTTCTATAATGCTTTTAGTGACAGCTGCCTTCTCTCCCCAACCCCTACAGAACATTTTGTCTTATTTAGCCGTCTCTATATTCAGAAATAATGGGTTTGAAAAAGCTTATTTAACACTGCATTTACAAATAACAATGTTTTTAGCCTGATAATATTTAGAATCTTCATTGGCCTCATTAATTTTGTTTCTAATTAACTTAAATATTTTATTGTTGACTTTAGCATTGACATGTTGACTTTAGCTGTGATTTCTTATGTGAGATATCAACTTTTGTTAGTCAATCAGTTTTTTAATAGAAGATCATCTGAGTAAACAAAGAGACATCTTGTTTCTCTCTGTGCACAATGTCTAATGCACTTATTCCCACCAACTGCTTGGAATTTTATTTTTATTATTATAATCTATTTTCTAGTAAAGAATAAATTACCAGAATCACAACAGCTTTGTGGAGAACTGGATGATGTCTATGGAGATGGGACTAAGAGATTAGACTCAGTAATTATGCATATATTTTATGAGGCAGGAATGTTTCACTCTGCTACTATAAGTATCGTTTTTCAGCTAGAATTTAATTGTGACCAAAAATGCCACATTTCAAAGGAGGGCTAAATATGCAGGTTTGCTGTTTTGTGATCACTTGATATAGTATGTCATTTGCATATCTTGAATCCTTGATAATGAAAAAAATTCTACCCTGAGCAAATGCGATATTTGTTTGTGGGTTTGTTTGTTTGTTTGTTTTTCCCTGACAAGCCTATTGTTTAAACAAGTACTTTTTGTTTTTAAAAACAGGACTTGACTTGAGTCTTAATTTGTTAAAGTCAGTGGCAATTTTATTATGAAATTTTCTGTTGATTTAGTGAACTTCATTCTTTAACGCCTGAGTTGATTTAAATTTTATAGTTGTATTCTGAGTTGAAACTTCAAAAATGTGTTGAAATATTTCTAGTCTGGTCTGCTTTCAATAAACTTTCAAATCATTAAATTAAACTCTAAATCAGAAATTATATATTTTTTTGTTTTACTTTTCAAGGTAACACTTCATTTTGACTAATGTATATAAAGCATAAATATGTATAAACAAATATATACACATTCATAAATGAATGCATATATAAATCAACATGCATGTATGTATACATTTCCTGTCCACAGCACAGGGGTTGGAACTAGATTACCTTTGAGATCCCTTTCATCCCAAGCCATTCTGTGGGTCTATGTATATGGATTTGTCTCTTTACATGGAATTGTGTTTCAGTGTATGGCATCAAGGGACATATTCAAGTGGTCTTTATGGTAGCCCTCTTTATCACTGCAAGATTATAACTGTGTTTAATACATTTTGTTGAATTTGTCTGATAAAAACAGCTGTTATGTACAATCAAGGACTTGCCAAAGAGCAGAACTTAATTTGGAATGCCTGACTTACCCATGTATCCTATGATCATAGGAAACTGCTTAACTACTATAATTTGGCTCAGAAATTTAAGAAATCTAATTTTGTGTACTTTGATGGTTTCATAACGATTTATGAAATAGTTAATTTATTTTAAATATAACTTTTGAAAGGATGATAGAAAACCAAAAACCTGATTATCTGCATTAATACTTGTGATTGTATGCCTTTCTGGTGTAAATCTATGTCATCTCAAGTACAAGGGGATATGCACTGATGTGCTTGAGGTGACTTCACTGACCTGAGGCATCTGATACACAAGAATCCTCTTCTGACTACTATTTTCCTATAAGTGGAACTGAGACAAATCTCTCTTCTTTCCCCAGGCTCCAACTGCTGTTAAGAAAACTGGCTTTAAAATATTACTGATGGATTGGTAAGTCATTTTGGTTTAAATCATTTTAATTCAATACTTTCAACTTGTTTTGAATGCTTTTATTAAATTGTTTCTTTAATGCTACCTTAACATCCAATTTACTTCTAACATAAATCCAATTTAATACCTGCATAACGTGCAATCGTGGATTCAGAAGCAAATGTTTGCCTTTGCAAATTGGTATCCACACTTGAGCAAAATGGTTTGTCTTCATCTTCTTCCTTTGCAAAACACTTTGAGGTAAATTGTACGCATCTCTGAGCATGTTGGAAATGTTACTGCAGAACTCTCAGCGGTGTAGTTCATCTGTCATTCCTAAAACTCATAAACTGTCTTGGCAGAAGTGCATGTAGTGTCAGCATTATGATATATATGCAGTATTTAAAATCTGATGGGTTTAGAGATGTTGTTGTGTCAAGACGTTTGTCAGGTCCAGGTTGTCTTCCATCCAGTTCAAAAGAAAGCTTTCAGTCAGCTTCAGTAGTAGCTGGCTTGATAACTCCGTTTTAAAATTAAGAATTCGCTGAGTTGAAATATATTTATTATTTTGAAGCAGTTACTATTATCTCTGGTAACTATGTTTATAGTTATATATGTAAGTCTATTGTTTTTAATGTTAGCTTTTGGTATAATGAAATGTAAAATATAGGCCATCAAGTAGTTCTCTTAGTATTTTGAAGAAACAATTAAAAAAAACCTACTAAAATAATTATCAACGTAAATGAGAAACTAAACAGGTATTTCTCCAATTTAATATACAGTACAACATCTTGCCACACAATACAAATATGATTACTTTAAGCCGCTCTTGCACTCAAAGCATGAGGCATCCTTTATGCTGTCATCACAAAATGTTGATTCAAATAATCTGAACATGTTATATAAAGAGAAGCCATCAAATCAGCTTGCTTATTGATCCTTGACAGAATATTTGCATAAAACATTATGAGGTTTTGCTGTGAAAAATATACTTCAAGTGAACGACAGAAACAAAATAAATGTAGTGTGCTATAAAAAAACATAGATCCACTTCTATTAAATTGCCTCAACTGGTGAGCATTGTTATTAGTTTTCTATTGTTTCATTGGTGTGTTTAGAGCTCTTTTTCTAGTGAAAAGATTGACTAAGCTAGTCAACCAAATCAAAGGAATAAAATTGTATACATGTTAAAAAATAAACTACTGTTTAAAGGAAGGTAAAACAGATGGCTCTATTAAAACATAAGCTGAAACGCCATCAGAAAGATGCCATTTTTAACCCATTTTTCTATTAAGTTCAACATCTGTTAACAAAAGATTGCAATCTTAAACTCATATTGAGAATGGATAATGTTTATTTCAAATTATCAAATGATAACAAGAATGGCTGCTTGCCATGCATTTTTAAACACAATGTTCTTTCTGTTTTGCTGAAAGAGAATCAATAGAATTGAACTTCATCACATAGGTGAATTGTTTTTTTGTTTTTTTTTTTCTTGCACTGTGTACAGACCTAGAGCATGCAAACATTTTCCCTTATGGCAGTCCCAAGCTACCTGATTCCTTTTTTATATGCTGAGGAAGCAGCTGTAGGAAATGTCACAGTTCATTTTTGGGAAATTGCGCTGCTGACCAGAAATCAAATCAAGCAGTGAATAATGTAGTATTATTGGCTTGTTTTTTGCCTCTCTCTTGCCTGCACTGTGCTTGCCTCTACTTCAGAGATTCTATGATTCAGTCTGATTCTGGGTCTCAGTGCAGCTGTGGTGCTTTTATGCTGGGAGTTTACTCTCCTGGAAAACAGCCTACAAAAGGCTTCAAGAAGGAATAGAAAAGGTTGCCAGAACCAAAATAAGAAAGTTCACTTGATAATGTTAAGCTGAGTGTTCTTATGTATATTCTACATTTTGCTATCTAGTTGAACAGCACCTAAGATCTGAGAAGTGTCCAAGTGTATATGTCAGCGATCTCTCTCAACCTGGATATAATCCAGCTGAATTTAGAGAAGCCTATGGCAGTATAACATATCAATTCTACAACCTCACAAAGACGCTTGCTGTCACTGGATTTTGTATTGAACTGTGCAAGTTAAAAATGACATTCACTGTGTAATGTCCACCATTATCTGAGATCTCAAAACAAAGGCTACTCTCAGTTGGCAGAATGGTGGAAATCACCCCATTATGTTGGGGAAAAGACTTCACTTGCATGGGAAGGAGGCGTGTGGTGGGGCATGCACTCCATTTGCAGAACGTCCATTGACCCATAATATTTTATAATGGTGATGCACACATTGTTAGAGCATTAGATAAAGGGCCAGATCCAGGCTCTCATCTCACTGTCACAAATTTATTATAGCTGTACTCAAGTAGTTTTAATGGAATAATAGTGTTCAGTAATACTGTAATGGTTTTGCAAATATTTTTTTTTTCTCTAACCATTTCAACTTTTATTCCATTAGTATTTGTAGTGCTGCCTTATACTTGTTCTACTCATTGCAGTTCTTTAACTATATATAAAAAAGGCTGTTTTATGAGCTAACCCTACTTTCTTCTTGGCTAACATGGAAATCTGAAGTGAAGAATAGGCTCTTCTCTTAGCCAGTAAGGTTAAAGAAGCATCTCCAGAGGGCAATTCATTCTACTTCTGATGAGAATTATTCTCAGGAGTTGTCTCTCCTTCCTGACTAACACCTCAGATAAATAGAATGATTCTGAGCACTTTATTTGGTTGGAACTACTCATAAACAGGACACAGTGACTTTCTGGTTTTAATCATGTCAGTATATTCATAACACTTTCATTTTCCTTTAGTTCCTATCTCAACATCATCAGCTTTGTACAGCTTCTTTAAGGCATTTGTAAGTCATGCTGGAACATGACTTTCAAAAAAATGCAATATTTATCTACTTATTTAAGCGTAAGTGATTGTGTTTTTCTGTTTTTTACAAGGAAATGTTGAATATAATGCAATGAGAAGAAGAAAAGCCAGACTCTTTTGAATGTTGCCCAGTGATAAGGCAGAATGCAGTGGGCACATATTGGAACAAGAGAGGTTGTATCCGAGCATGGAGAAGCACATTTATACCGTGTGGTTTATGGAATACTAGAGCAAGTTTTCCAGGAGGTGGTGGAATCTCCATCCTTGGAGTTACTCAAGAGCCACATAGGCATGGTCCTGGGCAGCCTGTTCTAGGCACTCTGCTTGAGCAGGGAAGTTGGACCAGATGTCCTCCAGAGGTCCCTTCCCATCTCAATCAATCTATGACTCTGTGATACCACACCAATTTACCATTTGTAAGATGAAAATGGAGATTGGATTGTATTTCTGTTGGGAGATTTAGGACTTCTATAGTATTGTATTATATTTTTCAAAAACTTTTTTAGTCAGAATCAGTTCTAGTTTTGCTATATAATTTGTGGATTTTCCAAGTTCAATTTTTGGACTGGTTTTTATTTGTTTTCTTCCACTGAAGTATGAGGGTTGATACAAAAGTAATGACTCCTATTTTATTATTTTGGCCCACAACATCAGAGGTGAATGTTGGTGGGATGGCAGTAGAGGTTGAATCTTCCCACCAATATTCTGTTATATTTTGTTGCCATGAAACAGATGTCAGCAGAGGAGCAGTCTGACAAAACGTGATCTGACATGGACTTGTAAATGAAGGGAAGGTATGTCATTGAATTCCTCCATGCAAAAAAATATTTCACCACTGACATTCATTGATGCTTACTGAAAATTTATGGAGACCAAATAGTGTATGTGAGCACAGTGAGGTAGTGGGTGGTGCATTTCAGCAGTGGTGACAGAAACAGTGGGTCCCCTTTGCTGATGCAGATTTTTACAAGCGAGACATTCAGGCTCTTGTTTGTCAGTAAGAAAGCATAGCTAACAATGGTGACCTTGTTCAAAAACAGTGTTTCGTAGCTGAGAATTTTCTCTGTGAAATTGCGTTTGTTTTGACAACTCTGAAAGGGAAATTTTTGTTGAAAATTTTGGAGTAAGTAATTCCTGAATGAGTAAAGTGAAACATAGACACCAGATTTCAAAATATTTAGATGGGTACAAACTTCAGGAGATCAGCTGTTTCAAAGCCGTATTCAGCTGAGGGCTGACTTCAAAGGTAGGTAAGGCTCAGTGTGTCCTATGTAGGTGAGTTTCACAGCCTACCTGTAAAATTACATAGTGAATTTTTTTTCTTTATAGCTTTAGCATGTGAACTTTTTCTCTTGTCCCTTCATTGTGCATCTCTACATTGAACCTGCCTCCATATTAGTTATAAATGAAGTGAAATCTCCTATCATTTCCTATACTTTACTAGCTCTTCAAATAAGATATGGGGTCAAAAAAATAATAATAAATTAGTAACGTCTGTGACTGTCACAAACATCTCTTAAATATTTTTGCCATCAAAATCTACTGTTTCTTTTAATGAGATAGATTCACAGAATTTCTACTTGTAAATGAAACTGGGGGTTGGACTCAATGATCTCTGGAGGTCCCTTCCAACCCCTATGATTCTGTGATTCTGTGAAATGACTTTACAAAACAGTTACTTATTTTACAGCGTACATTCGAGAAAGAAAATAATGCTGTAAATCCATGGTAACTCGAAAGGAACTTGTTTAGTGCCATGTATGTATCTGTAAATCTATGGAAGTAGAAACAGAATGTATACCTTTCTGATTCTTAATCACACCCACAGACATTAGTAAAAATGAATTAGTGATTTCTGACCAAAAATTGCAAGGTGTAGGTGATGAATGCTGATCTTTATCACTGAAAACAGCAGAGAATGAAAGCTATCTATTTACTGTGCAAACTGGAATAAAACATTTTAGAGATGATACCAAGGTTGTCCAGTGCACTTTATTTACATTTTTGTAAAGAAGCAATGATAGTCAATGTGTAGGTGTTAACCCTATTTGGATAATGTGATGATCTACTAATACTTCATGGCTATTTTTGTGACAGCTATCTGTCTCATTCTTGGCTTTCTTGACTAGAATTATGAAGAACTCAAGATGGATATTGCTAGTTTGCCATTTGAGTTAAATGTTCTTGATCAGGACTTTCTCTGCCTTGGAGATGGTATCAAATAATCAACACTTTTTGCTTTATTAGGTAACCTGTAACATCCTGTTTGATAGGATTTTTAAAGACAAGACTTGTCTCTCTGTATACTGTGAAATCAGAAAATATATCTGACTTCATGCCAACCTGGATAACTAAGATCTTTTGCAGGATCCATTCCAGTCTGAAACAAGTTTAGTGCCCAGCGTGTTTTATAAATGCCTTGTTTATACTTTGTAAAAAATATAAAATTCAAACATAAATGATATTTCTGGATTTATAAACAAGAATCTAGTCCAATAAAATTATATGAAAAGGTAGTTAAACTCTGTGTAAATATTTAATTTGAGATGGGAATTTAACATTATTTTAAGAAGAAAATACAAGGAACATTTAAAATGAAGTAGTGGTTCTGTATTCAGAACATACACCTGTGCGACCTGGTGTAGGGAACCTGCTTTGGCAGGGGGGTTGGACTCGATGATCTCTGGAGGTCCCTTTCAACCCCTACAATTCTGTGATTCTGTGATTGTGCTATGAGGTACAGAAGAACTATGCTGTCTGTTTCTAATGTGTTCTACAATTGATCATTACATCTGAATCTCCAAGGTAAGATTTAAACCTCTGTAAGATTTAATAGTTGATCTAGTTGGTTTACTTTTCCTCATTTTTTTACCACTCAGCATGTTGTTGTGTATGAAGTAATAATTTAGGAGAATGTTATATTATGTTAAAGAGGTACTATCTGAATTTGGGGTCCCAATATCTCATTAAGTAGTGAGAGAGAGAAGGAGGACCAGTGGGAAAACAAAAATGAAATTACTTGTCTGAGATTAATAGAGCTCAAATCTCCCGAGCCTAAGTAAGTCCTTTTCCCCAGATACTGTTGCCTTTCATGCAATTAAGTGACCAAGAATTTTCATGACTTACGAATTTAATATTGTGAAGACTGATTTGAAAGCAGATATCAGAGTTAGAAACTGCTGCAAAGTAAAAAGCAACAATTTAATATGATTCATTAAGATGCTGAGCATCCAGTTGGAGGTAGGTTTCTATATAGTGAGATTTTAAATAGAATGTAAAATTGTCTGGGTCTTTTGTCATCGCTGCAAGGCAGTTTTATTTATATACCTTTCATGAGGATTCTTTACGATGAGACACAGTGACACAGCACAAGGATTTCTGCTTGAAGCCTCAACAAGCTTTGTAGTGTGCATGTAACAAGATAATTGTAGTGCATTCAGACTGTTTGTGACAACAAATCCTAATCTGATTATCCCATGTTATGAAAGAACAAATTTAAATTGAAATAATAAGCATTTTTTTGTTTACAAAACTTCCTTCTTGTGAATTTAAGAGAGCAAATTATTTCAATTGCAACCAGTTATATTTTATCTATGTTTAAAGTTACCTAACACTTAGTGTTATACTTCTAACACTGAAATAAAAATAAGTCAGTGGAAAAAAATTCTCCTCTAAATTAAAGTATTCCCTTGTGATCATTCTCCATCTTTGAGATTTGAATGGCAGCAGATCTGGAAGTAGCATTAGTGTTTTGAAAGTGAAATTGGATTACCCAGTCCATATGTAGCCATGTACAAAACATCACATTCTAGAGCAACTCTCATCTGTTATAAACTATAGAAATGGCACTAGTAGGCAGAGAAAACAATAATGTATACTAATCCGTTCTTAAAGGATCCGGATAATGGTAACTGTACTACCTCAGTTTGCCAGGGTACACTCCAACAAATTTTAGACACTTTACTGTAGTCCCTTAGATAAAGACTGTAGTGATCCTCTATGGGCATTAGAGAATGCTGATTCAGCCAAGTTAGATCTCATCACTCTTATAAAGACTGTCTAAAAGTCACAGGATAGCTCAGTTTTGAAGGGAGCTCAGAGGGTCTCTAAACTAAACTCCTGTTCAAAACAGGGTCAATCCTGAATTCAAAACAGGTTGCTCAGAAAGAGAAGTCTTCCAAGGAGAGAGGGTGGATCAAAAGCCTTTCTGAAGCCAAATTAAATTATATCTACTGATCTCTGCTCATCTAGAGATCCAGGGATTTTTATCATAGAAGGCAATCAGATGGATCAGATATGTTTTATTCTTCTTCTCAGTCTTCTGAGGATGGATGTGCTACTTTATTTTGTTTGTTTGTAGAAAAGGAATAGGATGGCTAACTTTCTGTCTCAAGATATCTTGATTAAATATTAGGCATTTTAGCTTTTCTATATCCAGAAATTAGCAAAAGCAAGAAGTTGGAACTTGATGTTTATATAGCTGTTTTGATGTGCTTCAGCAATATCTTAATTTTATTTTTGATGACTTTCAATATGTATTATTTGTAAAATCATTAAAATTTATTCTTAATTATCCTGACTTTGCTTTAATATCATGAAAGACATCCAAGATTGCAGTTTCTATTAATTGGTTTTAATCAAGATTTTCTGCAGATACTAGGTACCAAGATAAAACTGCATCAGTTTCACTGCCATTTGATACATTTTAAGTGATGACTAATTTTCTCTCTTGTTTTGCATTATTAGTATATTTATATCAACACAATCTGTAAGGACTGCAAAGGACATAAAGTGCCTGAAATATCTACATGCAATAATGAGCTCCTATTTAAAAAATCTAAATTCAAAAGTCAAACAAATCGGGGGAAAAAAAAAAAGGTTGTTTTTATCTCCATTCCTCATTGGGAAACACAATATAAGCAACAAAGCAAAGCACCCCAGACAGAGAATAATAAATGGCACAGCTAAGATCATGTAGGTGGTGTCTTGAAATTCTAACTAATGTCTCAGTCTAAAACCTGTCCTTGATGAAGTTAGAAATTTAACAAATAACCTAATTCACATTTCAGAAGTACTTTAATGAAAAATAAACAAAAAAAACCCATTAAAAAAAATAAAAAACAAAAAAATTTAAAAAAAATTAAAAAAAAAGAGTTATAATGGAAACAGAAAAGCTGCTTACTTTCAGATAAGAGATTGATAACTGGGATTAAAACAGAAAAAAATAGTGGTCATTGGTAGTGTTATTCAGTCAAACTAATGGCTTAGGATCTTAGTGGAAGAAAAATGTAATGCACCACTTTTTTAAGAGGAAAAATGTAACACTTTGGGGACTGATAATTGCAGTCTGTTCAGTAGCATAGGACTTTGATGTATTCATATTGCCGTTACATGATGAAAGGATTAATAATATCATAATGCAGTAAGACAAGTATAAGCTGTAAATAATAAACACATTAAATTCTAATGAGGGGAGAATGTAGACTGGGACGTTCAATAGGCTGTTATGAACTACAGCATCTCATTGTACAGAAATGCTAGATTGTTGGGAAGGAAGAGATGAGTTTTATGATACTTTTTGGAAAAAAAAAAAAAAAAGACCAGTTGTATTTTGAAAAGTGCTGGTGGGATACTTTTAAGAATCTGTATTATAGCTGGTTAATATTCGGAATATTATCTATTGTGATCCAGAATCTTAAATCATACTCCATAACCTCAGGAAGGGAAATTCAGAAGATAACAGCACAGGTTGCTTTGAATGTTAAGGTGCTTGGATCTTACTCTGATGAATTCCAGTTACTGTATGAAGAAGAAAATTTAGTGGCAGACATTATGTGTTTCACTAATTACTCAGTAATAAACAGATGCCTAGATTTGTGTTTCATGTTATACTTCCTTTACATGAAATGAATTGTGATGAGTCACAGCGAAAGTTTGCTGGGGAAAAACTATCAGGATGCTCATGCCTATACATTATCTGCTGGTACCTGATATAACAGCAACAGAAAATTTGGCCAAAATTACTAAATTGCTGTAATGAGAAAGAAAACATATACCTAAGAAACTTTAGTGGTAGAGGGAAGGATGTTAGAGATCAAGACTGCTTTGTAACATCTCCTTTGAAGAAAAAAGTATTATGAAATGTTACAGCTAGATGCAGAGCAGACTGGGACAATATGTCATGGCATATCATGTGTCAATTGTTTTCTCTTTTGGGAAATAGAGCAAAAAAAGAAGTGGTTTTTTGTGCCATCTGTTTAGCGTGATCCTATACTTGTTGCAAATATCAGCCATCTGACCAGTCCATGTATGTGCCAGAAGAGATCACTCTTCTCCAATGCTCGTTTGATTGTGCTATAGGAAGTTGTCTTCATGGCCTTTCTTTAACAAAGAACTTTCTTAAAATAAATTACATAACTAGGGATTTTTTACCCATCCACTTTGGTCACTGAATTTGTGCCTCTAAATATGTATCAGTAAGGCACTAGGATGTGTTTTACCATGCTAAACTAACAATGACAGATATGATTAATCACGTTCCCCTTTGGATCATTTATTATGGATAGCTCATATAGTTACTGCATAGAGCATCTTTCAAGGGTGATGTGATAAAGTGAAGGCTTTTACAAATTGGATTCTTGCTTGGTTGGTGCCTACTACCATCACCTGTGTGAAATTGCATGGCTGAGTCTTGTATGCTGTAATATTTTGAAAAACAGATGTAATAATTCCAACGAGAAAAAAAGAAGTCATTAAAAGTTTTTCTGTTATTAAATGGCCTCCTTATCCACTGAGTTTTATAATTACAAAATAGATGTTGATGTAGCTAAAAAATAAATGTCTGATGTAATTTAATCACTGTAAAAGTGATTAAAGTGCTGCTTAAAAAGGATTTTTATCACAGAACACTTATTTGGGAAGCATGGCTGTCAGTGGGAAACATTCTGTATTGGGGAAAAAAAATGCAGATGAAATTACCCTTCTGCCATTAACACCTCACAACAGACAATAAACATAAATGGAGAAAGAAGCAGTCTGTTTTAAATAAGTTCATCAACATCTTCTCAACTTTTAAGAAATTGTTTTTGATTCTGATGGTAGTGATATGTCCACTCTCAGGAGGCAAATATTTAGAATCAGTAAAGTATGCATCTATATTTTCCTGTATATATATTTATTTATTTTTTTTTACTTAAATCCTTTTGTTTGTATTTTAATTCTTTTATTTTCCCGAATGTTATTTTGTAGGAAATATTTTTTCTCATTCATAAACTTCTATATTTTATTCAGTGCTAAAGAGGGATCAACTGGAATTAGTATACTCAGCTGAAATGTGACAAACAGAGAAAGAAAACATTTATTTCTATTTTTTTATATATATTTGTTCTGAAGGGTTTCTCCAGTGACACATTACAGAATTTGTTTGAACTGTTTCCTCAGGACATCAGATCTCTGGAGGCTCAAGTCTTTGTCTTTGAGGTAGTACAAAATACAACACAACTATCAGTGCCTGTGGCCTTCATTCCAAAATGAATTAATTTTTGACTGAGTGAAATGAGAGCAAAATCAAGGCTTGAGAAAAGTGCAAGAAAATACATTTCTAAAGATGACTACTGTTTGTGATCCCAACACAATTTTTTTCCAGAAACAGATCCTCCTTGTACTTTAACTGTAAATCTCAAATATTATATTAATTGGAGTAATATAAGAGCACAGTGAATGTTTCTGCAGTTTGTTATGATCTTATCTGACTTTCTTTTCTTTTATTAGAAACATAGAAACACAGGATTGTAGGAACTGGAATGGACCTCTGGGGATCATCAAACCCAACTCCCTGCTAAAGCAGGTTCCCTACATCAGGTTGCCTAGAAAAGCATCCAGGTGGGTTTTGAATATCTCCAGAGAAGGAAACTCCCATCCCTCTCTGAGCAGCCTGTTCCAGTGCTCTGTCACTCTCTGCTGTGGTTTAACCCCACAGGCAATTGAGCACCACACAGTTGTTTGCTCACTCCTCCCCAGGTGGGATGAGGGTTGAGAATTGGAACAAAACAGAAGTTGTGGATTGAGATAAAAATGATTTACTAAGATAAGGAAAGGAGAAACAAGGATGTGATTATAATAGTGTAGGTATACATATATATGCTATGCAATTACTTACCACCCACTGATTGATAATAACAACAGAACTGCTCACCCACTGATGTCCTGCTAGCAATGCAACTCTTAACATGTGCTGACTGATACCCAACCAATACCTGAACAGTGGCAGGCCGATGGCCAACACCCCAAAGCTTCATAGTCTTCTACAGGGTGTCATGTTGCTTTGTTCAGGCCATCTGCCCTTCCTCCGCTCCATCCTCTGCTGCCACATCATAAAGGCAGTGATTCTGCCCCATTTAATGGCACTACCCAACTCAGCCCCAGATGGGGCTTCGTATTTGTGCCTCTTGCCCCTTGTTCTCCCATTGGGCACCTCTGAAAAGGGCCTGGCCCCACTCTCTTGACACCCACACTTTAGATATACATAAGCATTGATAAGATCCTCCCTTAGTCTTGTCTTCTCTAGGCTGAACAATCCCAGGCCTCTCAGCCTTTCCTCAAATGGGAGATGCTCCAGGCCCCTAATAATCTTTGTGTCCTGCACTAGACTTTCTCCAGAAGTTCCCTGTCTTGAACTGAGGAGCCCAGAACTGGATACAGTACTCCAGATGTGTCCTCAGCAGGACAGAGTAGAGGGGGAATATAACCTCCCTAGACCTGCTGGACATGCTCTTTTTAATGAACCCTGGGATACCTTTGGACTTCTAGGTCAAAGGGCACATTGCTGGTTCATGGTTGTCTTGCCATCCACCAGGACACTGAAGTCCTTCTCTGCAGAGCTCCTTTGCCACAGGTCATCCCCAGACCTGTACTGATGCATGAAGTTATTTCTCCTCCCCAGGTGTGGCCTATTCTGATCTGTCAAAGGCTCCTCCCTGTCCAACTCTCCAGGCTGTCCTGGTCTCACTGAATGATAATACAGTCTTCTGGTGTGTCAGTCACTTCTCCCATCTTTGTATCATCATCAAACTTGCTGTGTGAGTGCACTCAATCACTTCATCCAGATCACTGATGAAGATGTTGAACCAAGACCAAACTCAGTATTGACCTCTGGAAAACACTTCTAGTTACAGGCCTCCTACCAGACTCTGCGCCACTGATCACATCCCTCTGAGCTATACCAGTCATCCAGTTTTCAATCCACCTCACTGTCCACTCATCTATTATACACCTCCTAAGCTTACCTATGAGTATGTTATGGGAGACCATGTCAGAAGTGTTGCTGAAGTCACAGTACACAACATTCACTGCCCTCCTCTCATCTACCCAAGTAATTGTGACATCATAGACGGCAACCAGCTTGGTCAAACACGATTTTTCCTTGGTGAATCCATGTTGACTGCTCCTGATAACCTTCTTTCCTTCTGCTTGCTTGTTGTTCCACCACATTCCCAGGGACTGAGGTGAGGTTGACTGATATGTAGTTTCTCAGCTCCTCTTTCTTGCCCTTTTTGAAGTCTGGTGTGACATTGGTTTTCCTCCAGTCTTCAGACACCTCTCCTGTACTCCATGACCTTTCAAACATTATAGAGAATTGTTGGGCAATCATAAATAGCACTTAAAATTCTTTAGTAGTAGAAAATATAAATATTCATACCACTAATGTTACTAAAATAGCGTGCATGGCTTATATCTTATCATACCAGAAATTTAATACCCATACTATGTATTTTATAACCAAACTCCAATCACTACTTAGAAAATATAATGTTACATATTATGGTGGGTTTGGAGGAGCACTAAATTAAAGATGCTGTAAGTAGTGCATAAGGGATATGTTCTTGTGAGTAGAGGTGATGTAAATGTAACATTAAGCTAAGTTATTACAAAGGTCAAATCACTCTCTGCAGGTCAGAGGTACCTCTAAGAATTAACCACTATAACAAGAAATATATATATGAAGTACACATAAATGTAAAGGATTTGTGATGAAAGTCAGAAATATGTAAAAACTGTATTCAGTATAAAGTAAAGAATGATAAAAAAAAATTCCACTAATTTCAGACCTCCATAGAAGTCTAAAATAAATGAGATTTCCCCTCAACACAGATTTCAGTTTTCTCCCAAGAATCTACTTCAAACACATCGAAAGATGCAAGCATCCAAAGCCCAAGATGAGCTTAAGTAGTTCGTCTAGGATTGCTTTGCGCTGCCAAATCAACCTACTTTCTGGGCTTTTGGCAGCTTGTTTCATGAAAAGGGGATCTCTTCACTCAGAAAATTTTAACTATAAATAAATCACAGTCCCCTGAAATATTTTTCTGCATTAATCACTTAGCAGGTAGCTTACCAGTTTTTTTTTTTATATATATAGCTCGGATATTTCTGTATTTCTGCAAGGACAGATAGTGAAGCTTCAGAATCAATTTCATCAATTTTTTATGATTCCTTAAGACCAGTTATTAGAATGTGATCATGTTGTTAATTAAAATAAAATCAAAATTTCTAAACTTATTTTTAATTTAAAGCACTATAGGAAGATAACCACTATATTTTGGAGAGAGACAGCTTTTCTGAAAAAAAAAATCTCTCTTAAAAAAAATAGTGTTGAAAGATCAAATTACTTTGGTGAACCTTATCTAGTGTCAGAGAGTCTCTTCTATAATGTTGATTTTTAGAAGAATTCAACACATTTTCATTTGACAATGCCAACAAGCAGTTATAAATACGGACACTGATTGTTATTGAATAGTAGCATTTTTTAAGCACTAAGTGAAATGTCAGTAATATATATAGATCGACAGAACTACAGAGTCATTCAGGTTAGAATAAGAATTGAGAAATCTGTTTCTGTGTCCTCCTCAAAGCAGGAGCACTGAATTTAGACCAGGTTGCTCAAGTCATTGTTCAGTGGGATTTTGAAAACATCCAGAGACCAAGATATATGAGGGCTACTCTGAAAGTAATGCCTCCTATTTTATTATGTTCGCCCATGATTTGGGCAAGGTGGTTATTGGTGGGATGGCAGTAGAGGTTGAATTTTCTCACCAGTATTCTGTTGCATTTTGCTGCTGTGCAACAGATGGCAGCAGAGGACCAGTCTGACAGAATGACATCTGACATGGAAGTGCATACGCTGCACTGATGAAACTTGGCTCATCTTTTTAATGACATATCAATAGGCACTGAGGTATTGCTGTTAGGTGCCCCCAAGGCACCAACTTAGTCTTCTTATGGGTCAGTTCTCCATCTGTAAAAGAAATATGGTAATGCTTCTCTCTCTCAAAAGGGTCCTGTGCAGATAAATATAAAAGTATATAGATAATTAATGTATTATGTATGTAGAGAAAAAAAAAAAGAGATTTTCAGGTGCTACAGCAATAAATAACACATACAGTGTGATGTGAACCTCTGCTTCTAGTCCAACTCCTCTGCAATGAACAGAGACACCTACAGCTTCATTGGGTGCTCAGAGCCCCATCCAGCCTGATCTTGAGTGCCTCCAGGAGCTGGACATTCATCACACCTCTGGGCAAACTGTGCAGATGCTTCACTACCCTTATCATACAAACTTTTTCCTTATATCCAGTCTTAATATCCCCTCTTTTAGTTTAAACCCTTTCCCCTTGTCCTGTCATGACAGACCTCACTAAAGAGTTTGTCTTCTTCTTATAGCCCCCTCTTAAATACTGAAAGACCACTTTCATGTCTATCCACATCCTTCTCTTCTTCAGGCTGAACAGCCCCAGCTCTCACAGCCTGCCCTCAGTGGGGAGACATTCCATCCCTTGGATCATTTTTGTGGCCTAATACTGGATGCACAGAGTAGAGGGGCAGTATCACATCCCTCACCCTGCTAACCGTGTTTCTTTTGTAGTCCAGGATATGGTTGGCTGTGTGGGCTTCGAGGATACATTGCTGGCTCATGTCCAGATTGCCATTCACCAGTGTACCTAAGTCCATTTCGGCTGGGCTGTGTTCTATCCTTTCTTCTATCAGCTTGTATTGATAGTGGGAGTTGCTGTGACCCAGGAGCAAGACCTTGCACTTGGATTTTTGAACCCAGTGAGGTTCTCCTGGACCTGCTGCTCAGCCTGTCTAGGTGTCTCTGGATGACATCCCATCCCTCAGGCATGTCAACTGCATCACGCAGCTTGGTGTCATCTGTAACTTGCTGAGAGTGAGGAGTTGGTGAAAATATTGAAGAACATTAGTCCCAGTACAACCCTTAGTGCACATCATTTTTCACTGATCTCCATCCCAAAATTGAGCCATCAACCACCACTCTCAGTATGATCTTGAAACCATTTCCTCATTCATCAAATAGTCCACCCATCAAATACCTATCCTTCCAATTTGGAGAGAAAGATGTTGTGGGCGACTGTATCAAAGTCCTTGCAAAAGACCAGATAGATGGCATTGATGCCTCTTCACTTGTTCGATGATGCAGTTATGCCACCATAGAAGGACACTGTAGGTCAGGCAGGAGAAGCCTCACTCATTGTCTCGTTTCTGCTCTGTCTCTCTAATGTGACTTAGCATAGCTTCCAAGAGGATCTGCTCCATGATCTTTCTCAGCACAGACGTGAGGCTGACAGTTTGGTACTGGTCTGGATCATTCTTCCAACCCTTCATAAAAGTGAGAGCAACTATGCCTTTTTTTTTTTTTAAGTTTCCAGGAACTTCACCTGACTGCCATGACTTTTCAAATATCGTTGAGAGTGTCTTGCTGATTACATCAGCCACTTCCCTCAGAACTCTAATTCCCTCAGGACTCTGCATATGGCTTAGATGNAATAAACAGATGCCTAGATTTGTGTTTCATGTTATACTTCCTTTACATGAAATGAATTGTGATGAGTCACAGCGAAAGTTTGCTGGGGAAAAACTATCAGGATGCTCATGCCTATACATTATCTGCTGGTACCTGATATAACAGCAACAGAAAATTTGGCCAAAATTACTAAATTGCTGTAATGAGAAAGAAAACATATACCTAAGAAAATTTAGTGGTAGAGGGAAGGATGTTAGAGATCAAGACTGCTTTGTAACATCTCCTTTGAAGAAAAAAGTATTATGAAATGTTACAGCTAGATGCAGAGCAGACTGGGACAATATGTCATGGCATATCATGTGTCAATTGTTTTCTCTTTTGGGAAATAGAGCAAAAAAAGAAGTGATTTTTTGTGCCATCTGTTTAGCGTGATCCTATACTTGTTGCAAATATCAGCCATCTGACCAGTCCATGTATGTGCCAGAAGAGATCACTCTTCTCCAATGCTCGTTTGATTGTGCTATAGGAAGTTGTCTTCATGGCCTTTCTTTAACAAAGAACTTTCTTAAAATAAATTACATAACTAGGGATTTTTTACCCATCCACTTTGGTCACTGAATTTGTGCCTCTAAATATGTATCAGTAAGGCACTAGGATGTGTTTTACCATGCTAAACTAACAATGACAGATATGATTAATCACGTTCCCCTTTGGATCATTTATTATGGATAGCTCATATAGTTACTGCATAGAGCATCTTTCAAGGGTGATGTGATAAAGTGAAGGCTTTTACAAATTGGATTCTTGCTTGGTTGGTGCCTACTACCATCACCTGTGTGAAATTGCATGGCTGAGTCTTGTATGCTGTAATATTTTGAAAAACAGATGTAATAATTCCAACGAGAAAAAAAGAAGTCATTAAAAGTTTTTCTGTTATTAAATGGCCTCCTTATCCACTGAGTTTTATAATTACAAAATAGATGTTGATGTAGCTAAAAAATAAATGTCTGATGTAATTTAATCACTGTAAAAGTGATTAAAGTGCTGCTTAAAAAGGATTTTTATCACAGAACACTTATTTGGGAAGCATGGCTGTCAGTGGGAAACATTCTGTATTGGGGAAAAAAAATGCAGATGAAATTACCCTTCTGCCATTAACACCTCACAACAGACAATAAACATAAATGGAGAAAGAAGCAGTCTGTTTTAAATAAGTTCATCAACATCTTCTCAACTTTTAAGAAATTGTTTTTGATTCTGATGGTAGTGATATGTCCACTCTCAGGAGGCAAATATTTAGAATCAGTAAAGTATGCATCTATATTTTCCTGTATATATATTTATTTATTTTTTTTTACTTAAATCCTTTTGTTTGTATTTTAATTCTTTTATTTTCCCGAATGTTATTTTGTAGGAAATATTTTTTCTCATTCATAAACTTCTATATTTTATTCAGTGCTAAAGAGGGATCAACTGGAATTAGTATACTCAGCTGAAATGTGACAAACAGAGAAAGAAAACATTTATTTCTATTTTTTTATATATATTTGTTCTGAAGGGTTTCTCCAGTGACACATTACAGAATTTGTTTGAACTGTTTCCTCAGGACATCAGATCTCTGGAGGCTCAAGTCTTTGTCTTTGAGGTAGTACAAAATACAACACAACTATCAGTGCCTGTGGCCTTCATTCCAAAATGAATTAATTTTTGACTGAGTGAAATGAGAGCAAAATCAAGGCTTGAGAAAAGTGCAAGAAAATACATTTCTAAAGATGACTACTGTTTGTGATCCCAACACAATTTTTTTCCAGAAACAGATCCTCCTTGTACTTTAACTGTAAATCTCAAATATTATATTAATTGGAGTAATATAAGAGCACAGTGAATGTTTCTGCAGTTTGTTATGATCTTATCTGACTTTCTTTTCTTTTATTAGAAACATAGAAACACAGGATTGTAGGAACTGGAATGGACCTCTGGGGATCATCAAACCCAACTCCCTGCTAAAGCAGGTTCCCTACATCAGGTTGCCTAGAAAAGCATCCAGGTGGGTTTTGAATATCTCCAGAGAAGGAAACTCCCATCCCTCTCTGAGCAGCCTGTTCCAGTGCTCTGTCACTCTCTGCTGTGGTTTAACCCCACAGGCAATTGAGCACCACACAGTTGTTTGCTCACTCCTCCCCAGGTGGGATGAGGGTTGAGAATTGGAACAAAACAGAAGTTGTGGATTGAGATAAAAATGATTTACTAAGATAAGGAAAGGAGAAACAAGGATGTGATTACAACAGTGTAGGTATACATATATATGCTATGCAATTACTTACCACCCACTGATTGATAATAACAACAGAACTGCTCACCCACTGATGTCCTGCTAGCAATGCAACTCTTAACATGTGCTGACTGATACCCAACCAATACCTGAACAGTGGCAGGCCGATGGCCAACACCCCAAAGCTTCATAGTCTTCTACAGGGTGTCATGTTGCTTTGTTCAGGCCATCTGCCCTTCCTCCGCTCCATCCTCTGCTGCCACATCATAAAGGCAGTGATTCTGCCCCATTTAATGGCACTACCCAACTCAGCCCCAGATGGGGCTTCGTATTTGTGCCTCTTGCCCCTTGTTCTCCCATTGGGCACCTCTGAAAAGGGCCTGGCCCCACTCTCTTGACACCCACACTTTAGATATACATAAGCATTGATAAGATCCTCCCTTAGTCTTGTCTTCTCTAGGCTGAACAATCCCAGGCCTCTCAGCCTTTCCTCAAATGGGAGATGCTCCAGGCCCCTAATAATCTTTGTGTCCTGCACTAGACTTTCTCCAGAAGTTCCCTGTCTTGAACTGAGGAGCCCAGAACTGGATACAGTACTCCAGATGTGTCCTCAGCAGGACAGAGTAGAGGGGGAATATAACCTCCCTAGACCTGCTGGACATGCTCTTTTTAATGAACCCTGGGATACCTTTGGACTTCTAGGTCAAAGGGCACATTGCTGGTTCATGGTTGTCTTGCCATCCACCAGGACACTGAAGTCCTTCTCTGCAGAGCTCCTTTGCCACAGGTCATCCCCAGACCTGTACTGATGCATGAAGTTATTTCTCCTCCCCAGGTGTGGCCTATTCTGATCTGTCAAAGGCTCCTCCCTGTCCAACTCTCCAGGCTGTCCTGGTCTCACTGAATGATAATACAGTCTTCTGGTGTGTCAGTCACTTCTCCCATCTTTGTATCATCATCAAACTTGCTGTGTGAGTGCACTCAATCACTTCATCCAGATCACTGATGAAGATGTTGAACCAAGACCAAACTCAGTATTGACCTCTGGAAAACACTTCTAGTTACAGGCCTCCTACCAGACTCTGCGCCACTGATCACATCCCTCTGAGCTATACCAGTCATCCAGTTTTCAATCCACCTCACTGTCCACTCATCTATTATACACCTCCTAAGCTTACCTATGAGTATGTTATGGGAGACCATGTCAGAAGTGTTGCTGAAGTCACAGTACACAACATTCACTGCCCTCCTCTCATCTACCCAAGTAATTGTGACATCATAGACGGCAACCAGCTTGGTCAAACACGATTTTTCCTTGGTGAATCCATGTTGACTGCTCCTGATAACCTTCTTTCCTTCTGCTTGCTTGTTGTTCCACCACATTCCCAGGGACTGAGGTGAGGTTGACTGATATGTAGTTTCTCAGCTCCTCTTTCTTGCCCTTTTTGAAGTCTGGTGTGACATTGGTTTTCCTCCAGTCTTCAGACACCTCTCCTGTACTCCATGACCTTTCAAACATTATAGAGAATTGTTGGGCAATCATAAATAGCACTTAAAATTCTTTAGTAGTAGAAAATATAAATATTCATACCACTAATGTTACTAAAATAGCGTGCATGGCTTATATCTTATCATGCCAGAAATTTAATACCCATACTATGTATTTTATAACCTAACTCCAATCACTACTTAGAAAATATAATGTTACATATTATGGTGGGTTTGGAGGAGCACTAAATTAAAGATGCTGTAAGTAGTGCATAAGGGATATGTTCTTGTGAGTAGCGGTGATGTAAATGTAACATTAAGCTAAGTTATTACAAAGGTCAAATCACTCTCTGCAGGTCAGTGGTACCTCTAAGAATTAACCACTATAACAAGAAATATATATATGAAGTGCACATAATTGTAAAGGATTTGTGGTGAAAGTCAGAAATATGTAAAAACTGTATTCAGTATAAAGTAAAGAATGATAAAAAAAAATTCCACTAATTTCAGACCTCCATAGAAGTCTAAAATAAATGAGTTTTCCCCTCAACACAGATTTCAGTTTTCTCCCAAGAATCTACTTCAAACACATCGAAAGATGCAAGCTTCCAAAGCCCAAGATGAGCTTAAGTAGTTCGTCTAGGATTGCTTTGCGCTGCCAAATCAACCTACTTTCTGGGCTTTTGGCAGCTTGTTTCATGCAAAGGGGATCTCTTCACTCAGAAAATTTTAACTATAAATAAATCACAGTCCCCTGAAATATTTTTCTGCATTAATCACTTAGCAGGTAGCTTACCAGTGTTTTTTTTTATATATATAGCTCGGATATTTCTGTATTTCTGCAAGGACAGATAGTGAAGCTTCAGAATCAATTTCATCAATTTTTTATGATTCCTTAAGACCAGTTATTAGAATGTGATCATGTTGTTAATTAAAATAAAATCAAAATTTCTAAACTTATTTTTAATTTAAAGCACTATAGGAAGATAACCACTATATTTTGGAGAGAGACAGCTTTTCTGAATAAAAAAATCTCTCTTAAAAAAAATAGTGTTGAAAGATCAAATTACTTTGGTGAACCTTATCTAGTGTCAGCGAGTCTCTTCTATAATGTTGTTTTTTAGAAGAATTCAACACATTTTCATTTGACAATGCCAACAAGCAGTTATAAATACGGACACTGATTGTTATTGCATAGTAGCATTTTTTAAGCACTAAGTGAAATGTCAGTAATATATATAGATCGACAGAACTACAGAGTCATTCAGGTTAGAATAAGAATTGAGAAATCTGTTTCTGTGTCCTCCTCAAAGCAGGAGCACTGAATTTAGACCAGGTTGCTCAAGTCATTGTTCAGTGGGATTTTGAAAACATCCAGAGACCAAGATATATGAGGGCTACTCTGAAAGTAATGCCTCCTATTTTATTATGTTCGCCCATGATTTGGGCAAGGTGGTTATTGGTGGGATGGCAGTAGAGGTTGAATTTTCTCACCAGTATTCTGTTGCATTTTGCTGCTGTGCAACAGATGGCAGCAGAGGACCAGTCTGACAGAATGACATCTGACATGGAAGTGCATACGCTGCACTGATGAAACTTGGCTCATCTTTTTAATGACATATCAATAGGCACTGAGGTATTGCTGTTAGGTGCCCCCAAGGCACCAACTTAGTCTTCTTATGGGTCAGTTCTCCATCTGTAAAAGAAATATGGTAATGCTTCTCTCTCTCAAAAGGGTCCTGTGCAGATAAATATAAAAGTATATAGATAATTAATGTATTATGTATGTAGAGAAAAAAAAAAAGAGATTTTCAGGTGCTACAGCAATAAATAACACATACAGTGTGATGTGAACCTCTGCTTCTAGTCCAACTCCTCTGCAATGAACAGAGACACCTACAGCTTCATTGGGTGCTCAGAGCCCCATCCAGCCTGATCTTGAGTGCCTCCAGGAGCTGGACATTCATCACACCTCTGGGCAAACTGTGCAGATGCTTCACTACCCTTATCATACAAACTTTTTCCTTATATCCAGTCTTAATATCCCCTCTTTTAGTTTAAACCCTTTCCCCTTGTCCTGTCATGACAGACCTCACTAAAGAGTTTGTCTTCTTCTTATAGCCCCCTCTTAAATACTGAAAGACCACTTTCATGTCTATCCACATCCTTCTCTTCTTCAGGCTGAACAGCCCCAGCTCTCACAGCCTGCCCTCAGTGGGGAGACATTCCATCCCTTGGATCATTTTTGTGGCCTAATACTGGATGCACAGAGTAGAGGGGCAGTATCACATCCCTCACCCTGCTAACCGTGTTTCTTTTGTAGTCCAGGATATGGTTGGCTGTGTGGGCTTCGAGGATACATTGCTGGCTCATGTCCAGATTGCCATTCACCAGTGTACCTAAGTCCATTTCGGCTGGGCTGTGTTCTATCCTTTCTTCTATCAGCTTGTATTGATAGTGGGAGTTGCTGTGACCCAGGAGCAAGACCTTGCACTTGGATTTTTGAACCCAGTGAGGTTCTCCTGGACCTGCTGCTCAGCCTGTCTAGGTGTCTCTGGATGACATCCCATCCCTCAGGCATGTCAACTGCATCACGCAGCTTGGTGTCATCTGTAACTTGCTGAGAGTGAGGAGTTGGTGAAAATATTGAAGAACATTAGTCCCAGTACAACCCTTAGTGCACATCATTTTTCACTGATCTCCATCCCAAAATTGAGCCATCAACCACCACTCTCAGTATGATCTTGAAACCATTTCCTCATTCATCAAATAGTCCACCCATCAAATACCTATCCTTCCAATTTGGAGAGAAAGATGTTGTGGGCGACTGTATCAAAGTCCTTGCAAAAGACCAGATAGATGGCATTGATGCCTCTTCACTTGTTCGATGATGCAGTTATGCCACCATAGAAGGACACTGTAGGTCAGGCAGGAGAAGCCTCACTCATTGTCTCGTTTCTGCTCTGTCTCTCTAATGTGCCTTAGCATAGCTTCCAAGAGGATCTGCTCCATGATCTTTCTCAGCACAGACGTGAGGCTGACAGTTTGGTACTGGTCTGGATCATTCTTCCAACCCTTCATAAAAGTGAGAGCAACTATGCCTTTTTTTTTTTTTAAGTTTCCAGGAACTTCACCTGACTGCCATGACTTTTCAAATATCGTTGAGAGTGTCTTGCTGATTACATCAGCCACTTCCCTCAGAACTCTAATTCCCTCAGGACTCTGCATATGGCTTAGATGAACCTCAAGATGGGCCCACTGCTTGAGTCTGTCTGGGTCTCTTTGGACTATCCCAAACTATCTCTTCTTCTTTTGGAAAGATGAAAAATTTATTTAGAATTTGGAATTTGCTATACTCGTGTACTTGTATTTGCTCTTGTATAATCTATTTCGTATATGAACTTCCACTAAGAGATCTTTATTCAGCTGATGATTACTGCCAGCATTTTGTCTCCATTTTCGATGATGAAAAGACCTCAAGTTTTTCTAAATGCTTTGTTGTTGCCAAGGTGATAAAACACCAGCTAGGAAATTAATAGCATTCTCTTTTGGTACATGTGAGAGCATGTGAGTGTGCCTGTTCACCCACACGGACTTTTTAATCAACAGGCTTCAAATGCAGCATCTGCTTTTATAGGGGAAAATCTTATTTTGTCATGATAACTCAAACATTTTAAATAGATATTTTTCAAGTTCACCTCAGCCTTAAAGCAGTTTCACTGCACTGGCAGATGCTCCTGAGTGCTGAAAAGAACTTCTGACATTTATGCCTGCATTTACAGTGGTAAATACATTTTTTGAAACATATGCTGCTGTGTTTATGCACTAGACTGCTCTACACACCATTCATACCACCTTTGGTTGCAAGCAAGCAAGTAAACACTAACTAGCTCCAAAGGTAACACATAAAGAAGAAAATATTTGCATAAAGGCAAACAAGAAAATTTGTATTTTATGAAGGCTTAGTTGTAGGATCCTACAAATTCCATGCCACAAGATGTCAGTACAGTTTAAGCAACAGCAGAGCACTCTCAGAATGTGAATTGCATTGCAAAGGGGCAAAAGAGAAGATATAAAACGTCTACAGTTAATTAAAAGATGTGTTCTAAGAGAAACATGGCTGCAAAGTATACATGGTCCTTTATTTTTTTGTTTTGTCTCATTTCTGTATTGTGTTCTGTATAATTACAATTATAATGAAAATAAGCGTAAAAAGTAAGTAGATGTCACATGAAAAAGGCAGGGAAGTTTGACAGAAAATAAGCCAACTGCATTCTATCTTGTCCTCAAATATTGGTGGGTCTGGGTGTGGCAGATCTGAGATTCTGAACAAAGCTCAATTCAGCACTATAAATCCAGTTGCATTCAATATATAAACTATGATTACAGATTCACAAATAGCACACTGCCCAATTCATATAGCTGCATTTCAATGGGCTCTCATGACCACTTTTAAGGCTTTTATCTGTGCCCAATGAGAATGCTCACAGCTAGAATACTGAATAGCGCAGCTTATTAAAGCAACAGATTACAGATTCTTTGGGATTGCTGGTGATAAACTGACTATCTGCAAAGCATGTGAGGTTAACCAAGAACATGAACAATATAGTCAAGTACAGTAGCATTAAATCATGGAGTAACTCTGTAGAGATTTCTAAGTTCCCTGGGCAGTACTCCGCATAACCTAGTATGAGAATCTTACCCAACAGGTACCCCTATGGGAGGAGAGGCTCAGTTTATCAACTGCTACAGGCTTGTCTGTGATGGTACCTTCCCCACTATTCTGCCCCCAAAGTTTCCTCTCTCTTAAACCATTTTATACTTTTTTCATACTTTCAGGTGAAGTTTGAGTGACTCCAGTCATACAGACCTTGGTCTTGCAAAGTTGAGTTGAAAACAGTTTTGACAGTAAGATGGAACAGATTGCCCAAGGAGGTTGTGGATGCCCCATCCCTGGAGGCATTCAAGGCCAGGCTGGATGTGGCTCTGGGCAGCCTAGTCTAGTAGTTGGCAACCCTGCAAATAGCAGGGGGGTTGAAACTAGATGATCACTGTGGTCCTTTTCAACCCAGGCCATTCTATGATTCTATGGTGGAAAACTGCTGGCTCAGGAAAACAAGTTAGCTTAACAGTTCCAATAGCATCATCAAGTCCCTATCCCTGCAGAATGATCACTGAATTTGGCCATGGGACCTCCACCCCACTCTACACTCCATGTTGTTTTTTCCTTAGTCAGCATACCAGGTTCCCCTGGTGTTCGTTAAGAGCTAAGGTTGCAGGTCACACTGCTTTGGGAACTATAATAGAATGAATTATTCAGCACATTCCACCCTGAAGGTTTCACCTTCTCTCAAGGGGTGGACATTTCAGTAAGTCACCTTCAGTGTCTGCATTCTACTTTTCTACTAATTCAACAGCAAGTGAAAAAGCTTTATCTAAACACATTTAATTGCTCAGCAGATCAGTATTTTCAGGAATTTGTTGAATTTAAATGATATTTTCCCATGCTTTCTTTGCTTTGAATTCATGAAAGAAAAAGAAGGAGAAGGAAAAAAGGAAAAACCAACTCACTTGTAGTAATGACAGAACCACCTCACTTGCATCATGAGCTAATACGTTTCCATTACAATGGTTATGCATAATGGGTAGTTAATCATCAAGAAAATTCATTAGTTGAATGTCACCAGGAACCTATGTCCTGTAGCAAATGAACAATGGACAACAGTTTGAGCTTTAATTCAGTTGTGATTTCCGTCATAATGCTGCTTTCCTGTTTATGAAATTAGGAACAAAGTTAACGGTATGATAAATGGTTATTTGAACTTAGTAAGCTTCCTTGATTATCGGGACGGTAGTTATTCCTGCATGTCAGCAAATATCACATATAGGGTGTTAGATTGTATATTGTGAATATACTTTGGAATACTGTGTGCTTTCACAACAGTCAAATCACCACAAAGCAAGCTGAGGAAGGAGAAAGATCTCACCTTGCAAGGACTTTGACCAGTTTAGGCTTTGAACTCTATGTTTTGCTGAAGTTAAGTGGATCTCTTTGTATAATACGCAAAGTAACGCCCTGATAAACATGGCTTATTCCCAGGAACATGTGAGCTCCACTAGTGCTTAAATGCATTTATGGTTGTACTTCTCTCTTAGAAATTTGCTAAACTTTGTAGGTAGAAGTTTTCCTTATTCAGATGGAAAACACATCTGTGTGTTTCAAAGGCATCTTATGGGCAGCACACATTGTCTGTCATGACTGAAATACGAATTCAAATGTCTGCCTGAAAGAATCGGCAATTTAAGAGTAGAGATGACATCTGAAATAACAGCATTTGAATAAGGGGGGTTGGAAGCTAAATGAGAGTTTTCTGACTTCCCATTGTCTGTTCTTATGAAGACAATCTGAATGGGTTTATAAAGGATATTTTTGAGTGTTCAGGCAGCTATGCCCTAGTTGCTGATGACTGAATGCCCCAACTAGCCTCCAAGCTACCCACTGCCATCTCCAAACCCTTCCAAATCATCTCACCATCCCCTTGGAAAGATAGGGCTCAGGTTGTGTATAACAACTTCTTTTTCCCCTCTTAGCACTGATTATTATTATTATTTTTTTTAACTAAAAACAACATGAGGACAAGCTCAGAAGAACTGAGCTGTTACTCAATATCTCATTCAGCATCAGCAAAGCCTTGCAAGGCAGTGACAGCTGGTCCCAGAATGCCATCAAATATTTCTTTCCTTCTCTCTTCTATTACATTGCTCTTTATTTTCTTTTCCCGGATAATAAATGAAGAAGTAATTTGTTTACAAGCCACTTTCCCTTTTTCTCTGCTGGGTACTTTGAATGTCAGCATGATAGAAGAAGGAGAGATTTGTGGCACATCTTTGTGCCTTGGCCAAGGATCTGCTGCACAATCCATTATTGCTGAGGACATTTGCATGAAAGCAAGACATCCTGCAGTTACTTTCATAGGTCCATATTTTTCCACGTAAAGAAACAGCTACAGCTCAGCAATAATGCCTTGTGTTGTAACCTATGCCTTTCTCCATCTGTAGACAAGGTGGCTGTGTTTTTTGTGAAGGTTATTTTTGGCTTGAAACAGGTAATTTTTGCTTCAGTGTTACTCACTAAAATTAACTCTCTTTGGATTGTAAAGAACTGATCCGACTAGTAACATCACAGCAGAAAATGCCTTATCTCTGTACATACAAATTTGAAACTAAGATAGCTAGAAATATCTAGTTAACTGATTTGATACAAACAAAAAAAAATGAATACTGTTTTGTTGAACTTCTCTCTTAACTCCCAACACCGATGGATCCTGTTATTTATTCATGAGACAGGATTAAACTCTTCTCTCTGGTTTTTAATCACATGAAGTAATTTGGAGTATTCATTTTTCTAAGCCTGAAGCAGTAATTAACTGTGCCCAAATGCATATGATTGGACCTAATTTGAAGGCCTATGCCATAATAACAATAACCCTAAAATAAAATCACTCTCTTTTTAGTAGAGAAGCCAAGAAACAAAAGCATTTATACAAGAATTATTTCCTCCCACACACTCCCTATCAGAGAAACAGATTAGGAAGGAACCAATCCATTTATCTTTTGGATATTGAATTCAAATTCTCTTGATTTCAGCAGTCAGCAATAAAATTTAAATTGTTGGAGTTCTCCTTCTAAAGTACAGAATATTTGAAGCTTCACCTTTTGTCTTAATTCTGTTGTCAATAAATCTTTTTTTTTTTTTTAATTTATGAGGTAAATGTGATGAGAGACAAATTAGTAGACTCCTCCCCCCCAGCATTATATAAATAAATTTTGGTAAGCATGGGAATGCATTTCTGTCAGTAGTTTAAAAAACTACAAATCAGAGTATTTACTTTAAAACTCAGGAGAGCCTTTTTTGCTTTCTGATTTTGTCCCATTCCTTAAATCATGGAGAAACAATGCCCTTCATTTCCAATTGAAAATCAATTAATTACTATAGAATCAAGAGTCTGTCAAAGATCCTGGAACTGAGAACTCTGACTGTGAGTGTAAGTCTTCATTTGTCTTTCTGAGGCAAGATTTCTGCATTATTTATAGGGAAACATGCAGAAGGCATTTTTTTCCAGATGGTTCTTTTTACAAATAAATTTTCTAGTTACAATATATCAGACCATTCCTCTTTATATCCAAGTGATTTTTTCTGATTTATGTAGCATGAAGCTTTGCAGTAGAAGGTCACTAGAGAAATTTAACTGAAAGATATCCTTGTTTGGAAACGCCTCGAATAGCTCTCAGTATTTCATTGGTTTGGGTGTTTATTTTCACTAAACCAAGTGCTATTTATCTATTACACACATTATTATAAATTATTTATATTGCTCTCAAAATAAATAATAAAAAAAGACATCTTACACTTATCTGAAGGAGAGATTGAGAGAAATGCTAGCTTTTGGGAATTAATACTCATAGCAATTTAACAATAATTAGTTCCTATTTCCATGCTACTCAATAAGCCAATTTCTGTCCCGGGTTAAATCAGCTCTTTAAATAACACCGGGTTAAATGACATCTCATTGCAGAGGACTCTTGAAGCTGAAAAAGAAGCCAAATTAATATTTTTCCTGTACTCCCACTGCCATCTCTATTTGCTTATATGTATCTTTCTAAGAAAGCAGCACAACTACTAAGATGCCAAGTGTCAGAAATTACTTCAACTTCAGTAGGAGTGATACAGTGCTCAAACAGCCCCGAGGACCAGAAAAGCACAGTTATTACTCAAACATCTGTTTGATTCTACAGCCATGTACTACATAGGAGCATGGATAAACCCTCCATGAGTGTTTATGTGTGTGCCTATATGAGCGAAGCATTATGCAGAGACATCTGTTACATTGGTCTGATTTTCATCTTACATTTTCTGAGATGATAGATTTCTTTTTTTTTTTTTTTTCCTGAAATGGTGGATAAGAGTTCCATGGAGAGAATCTACAACTGGAGGATAAACAGTCATTTAGGTTTCTGTCTGTGAACTTATAAAATATTGCAGTACATACATAAGAAGAACATTGGGATGCTGGTGGCTTTTGCTATTTTTTATTTCATCTGTGTACTTTCTCTGCCTCTCTCAGTGAATACTAGTGAGCTTTCTTGACAAATGACATCTTTTACCTGAGTCTTAAAGATAGAGAATGCTCTACTAAAGGCTGAGAAAACACCACAGTAAAAGCCTGGTGGTTCTGTAAAGTTCAATCTCTAGTTGAACAAACACCAAAAGCATAAAGTTGAGACTTCATTATATGACAGCTTCTGTGAAGTGTGTCATAAAGGTAAATAAGATCCTCTCCCAACCTTTCGTATAGGACTTATGCTTAGGGTAAAATGAATTCATTATAAGTTTGAAATTAAAAAATACCATTTTCATTTGAAGTTTTAATTACTTCCTTTGCCTTACACGTTTAGTTTTCAAATCTTATGAATGTCTCTTAAAAATCATGTATATTTTTTTTGCCCCAGTCTAGAAAAGTATTTCAGTATGTAATTAACTTTAAGCATCTGATAAATCCCAAGGATTATTTAAAATACAGGTATGTAGTCTTTCAGATGGTGAAGATCCAGCATGCTCCAAGTCTTTTACAATTTGTTCTGTGGAATGCATAAATAATACAAATCGAGTGTCCTTGTTTTGGATTCTGTATTCTTTTTTAGATTATTTCCCTGTTTTGTTTTGTTTTGTTTTGTTTTTTAACTCCCTTGAAATCTTAATTCTGTTTCATTTGCTCTATTTAATCAGGAATAATATAACCTTAAAAACATTTTCCACAACAATCTAATGTGAATGAAAAGAGAATTATTTTTCACCTAACAAAAATAATTAATGCTAGAATGTTCTTGAATAGGAAACGTACAGATGTTCATGACTGGTTTGGCTGTGATGTAAAACATAGCTAGGCATCATGTATTCTAAGTCTTACTGGTTACCATACATAGAACAAGCTGAATTTTTCAGATAATTTCTGAGTATAACTTCTTGTCCTACGAACACAAAATTTACAATGTAGAGTTTATTTTACTGCAAGGGAGAGGAAGACCTACTTCTTTCTGTAAGACATTTTGTTTTTGGAGATATCTGTCTTTTATCACTGTTTTCATCAAGTGGGCCAAAATGTTGAAAATTGTCATAGAACTTCATTTCAATATAAATGAATTGTCTCAATGTTTTCACTTCAGCCCATCAGGAAATATCAGAAATAAAAATATCAAGCTATTGTGGAGTGGCTAAAAAGCTACTGGCACAGTCTCACAATTACTATCCCATGAAGGAAAGTTATATTGCTGGGAAAAATATGTTTCTTTCTCTCTGTGACTCCCAGGACTTTGTCAGTCCTATTGCAAAACTGCCATTGGTCTTTCAGTCAGAAAGCAGGGAAAGCCTTGGTAGCTGGAAAGGACTTACAAGAACCAAATTGCAAATAAACTCTTGACTGAAGTCTATTGCACACCTATCAACATAGAACAAGATTTGTTAAATATTCCAGTGGTGGCACATTGAGAAATTCCAGCTTAATGTGTCTTGTCAGAATTTTTCCAGTCATTAGCTGTATTTAAAACATAGCCTGAGGAATGAAAAAAAAGAAAAGGACTGGGAGTTTGGGAACTTGTTTACCCTGATAAGGCATAGGCGGTATCACCTATGTCCATCACATTCATTGGCAGTGTGAAGTTTTACAAGTTACTTCTTCCTATAAGATTTTCACCTTCTTAAATGAGTCTTTGTCATCTTAGAGCTGTAAGTTCTCTGGAGTATTAACAATCTGGCACTATACAATGTTACTGTGCTTCAAAAACAGGATATTAAATGCTCTAATACATTAACATATGCAAATAACATGAAGTCAGGTATATTCGTAAATAAGTTATACAATAAAAAAAATTCTAAATATGGTATACATATAAAATAAGCTATATAAATATATCTATGTATGTATATGCAAAAACATATTAGTATTTGCAAAGACAGAGATATGAAAGCACATTTTTCAGTAACAACCTCATAGTATATTGTATTAATTTGAGTTCCCTGATGTCTACAAGTTACTTTTACATTAATATAGTACTTTATACTGTGACTATATTTCTTTTTTTTTTACTAACTCTAGAATAACCTTTCAATTTATAAATCAAAAAGCAGGTTTTCACACTGATGTACTGCAGCATTTTTAGTGTTTCTAAGTGAATGGCAGATTTTTCTTTTCTGATTTGTAATTCTTCAACCTTGGATCAAAGTCTGATCAGATGGCAACGAAGTAGTTATTTTGACTCTATGATGTTAAATAAGCTACAAAATTAAACAAAAATTAATTATTTGTTTACAAAGGAAAAGAAAAAAAGAGGAAAAAAAAAAGAATCATAGAATAGAATCAGAGAAAGGCCTGAGTTGGAAGGGATCTTAATGACCTAAAGACCATCTAGTTCCAAACCCCAAATCCCTTCTCATAGGAAGGAACACCACTCACTAGATCATGTTGCCCAGGGCCCCATCCAACCTGACCTTGAACCCCTCCAGGCAGCCTGTGCCAGTGCCTCATCACCCTCTAAGTAAAGATTTTTCCCCTAACATGTAACTTAAATCTTCCCTTTCATTTTTTTTTTTGTTTGTTTGTTTTAAACCATCCCTTCTTGTCATATCACATTAGACTGTATAAAAAGTTAGTCTCCTTTTTTTTTTTTTTAATAATAAGAATCATTAACGTACATTTCTTAATCACTTTAGTGGGTTTTATAATATAAGGATATAAACTTCAAAGTTGGTTAGCATTCTGTTCGTTCATAAATCCTATTACCTTTGCATTACATGGAACTCATTCAAATATAACCACAAAAGACTATGTTTCTTAATTCTGAGAGATATATAAGGACTAAATTTTTTAAAGTTGTAGAAGGTATGATAAAATCTCCCATGTTCTGTAACTTATTTAAACTAATGTTGAATAACTTTTTGGTTTGACCTTGTACATGTCAGAATAATCTGAGTGTTTTTAATAAAATATAGGGTGATAAAAAGATTGAATTTATAGTTTCATCTACTCTGCTGTTAATATATTTTTAGGATGTATTAACTTGTAAGTTCAGATGCTAGGAATTGGTTCTTAGAGATACATTATGTGGGTCAATATTCCATCAATAATTCAAGATATAATTTAAACGTATAATTATGTACAATATATTACTACTCTTCGCTGCTTTGGCTCAAGACTATCTTAAGAGTCACAGCAAGATATTTTTATTTATTTATTTGGGGGATCATACATTTCTCTTGAGTGAACTACAATTCTTTGTGAATCAAATAGATAGTACAATCCCAATACATATAATTTGATATTTAAACTGAAGAAAGCTCCTTTCTCATTTCACTAGATAATAGAAATGTGTGATCTAGTAATCTACTGTGCTAGAGAGCTAGCATCCAGATCTTTTACATTTGCAGAGTAGAAAAGAAAACACTTTGCTCATTTGCTCTGATAGTGTTGCTATTGACAGATATGAATGATAGCGTTCAGTTAACCTGTGTATATCTGTGTATATCTCATCTAGTTTCTTCAAGCCCACTTTAGTCACATTTCTAAAATATCACAAGCAAAATTAAGAACTGCACAGAATGCACCATAAGGGAACCATATTGTCCTTCTGTTTTATTCAGTCGTTCTTATTCTGTTGGTTCTCCACTCCATCATCATTATACACCTTCATCTCACTGTATTTGCGGCATTAATTTGTTTGAGAAGTAATATTCTGCCACAAGGATTGCAAGATTGAGGCTGTTTTCTTGTGATAAGGATTTACACTGTACTTTCTCTAAACAATTTCTAATTCCACCCATCTAGACGGCTCAGAAAAGGTGTGAATTCGTGGTACAGGCATGCTGAATTGAGTTTGAATCTTTTAAATATAGAACCATTGGAGTATACGTGAAATACTTCATGCTTTACTTCTATTGAGAGACAGCATCATTTGTTTCCAAACGGGATCATAAGAAATCCATGAGATTTAAAAAAAGTTCAACTCATAGTTCCCAAATTCTATGGATTTTTTTAGTGAACAATTTAATTGCTTGCCTGTTCTTTTTTATTCCTTGTCTGCTCACAACAACTGTCTTGGAGAAATGTCAGCATTAAGGGTAGGCAAATAAAACAAGTGCTCTTCAATTTTATTTCTCTGCTCAGTTCCAACCATTCTAAAAGATGTGAGACTCAGAGTTTAAAAGTCATTGACAATCTCCTCTCCTTCCCTCTCCAAAAAAAAGTAATTATTTTTAAAGATTTTCTTGGATATCTTTCATCTCCTAAGAACAAATCTACATTTAACATTCTTCCAAATGCAACAGTTTCTTAACAAATTTCTTCATAAGTGCTGAAGTCAAAGTAGGGTGTCATGAAATAAATTAAAACAGGAAAAAAAACAAAACAAAACAAGAAACATTTCTATTTGGGTCTTTTTTAATGGCAGTGAAATGTCATAGATGAAAATGATTATGTGAATGATATGAAAATTTTTTACACAAAAGTAATGTGCTCATAATATGGAAAGAGATTAGTCCCTGTAGGAAATTAGTTCCCATCCTGACATAACGTTGATTAAATTTTTGCTTTCTTTTCATCTAGTCTTCATATCTTTATACAAGTTCTCAAGGGAATGAACACCAATTCTGTTGGGGATTTTAATCAATCTCAAAAGCCATTTTTATTGTCATGTTTAGTTTTCAGTGCTATAAACTCAATCCTTTAAATAATAATAAGTCAATGACACATTCACTAAATACTGAACAACTTGAAATTAGTATGGCTGATAGCTGTAACTGTGGAAAACCGGTAATTCCTCCTTGTTGGAAAGGAATTTCTCTGAGTTTCAATTCCAAACATGGCAACAATTTGGTCACGGAGCATGGCTGAAATAATAGCTAAGCATAGATAAGGTGTGCTAGCATCTTGTAAGAGTTAAATCTGCCATAAAGGCTTTCTTACAACAGTCAGTCAAATTCTACTAACTGTATGTGATATTTTACGTAGTATCTTCTTCAAAACCCTGTTTATCTGATACTGTAAAGTTGTTTGATTTCTAAAAGCTGACCAACAAAAATGTGGAGATAGTAATTGAGTTCTTCAACATTTCTGTTCCTCTTTATCAGGTCTTTTGAAATCTCAGTCTTCATATTTCCTGAGTGTAGTTTTGAAAAATGTCTGGAAGCTGTCCCGGGCCTCCTGCTCCAGGTGGTTCTGTTTGGGCAGAGGGGTCGGACCAGATGGACCAGAGGTCCCTTTCAACATCAGACAACTCTTTATGCAATTCTTTATGAAAAGAGAGAGAAGGAATTTTTCATTAAAAGCCTTATTATTCGGTTACGCTAGTTCATTTGTCTGAATATTTCCCTGTTATTAATGAAACCTTCATTATTAAGTACTGCAGCATATCATAGTCTTTAAAGTTAGTGTTTTCAGCTCACATCTGTTGAACACTGTTCTGATACCAGAGAAAACTAGAAATTAAGGGGATCTCTTTATTCTTGCTTTATAGCTTGAGGTCAAACTTCTCAAGATTTATTTGATCTACAGTTTAGCTGAAGACTGAAGTTACCTCACCCAGCCAGGAATCTTGGGCATGGGATGGAACTGACCTGAACCTGAATGCAGTTATTTCCCCAGTCATATGGAAGCAGCTATCTCTGCAAATTCCCATTTGATATGCTGGACAAAACCTCTAGACACAGCAAGAAAAGTTACACCAAGGTCATGCAAAGTACTAAAGTATGGAAAGTAAGACATAAACAGCATTTTCCTTTTGCCAGGGTACTATCCTGAAAACCACAACCCATCTGCTTAGATTACTGAAGTCAGCAATTGCACATATGTTTTTATTACAACCTAATTAACATACAGTTCTTAGTAGTGGTAGTACAGTTATAATAATGCTTACATTCCAAATAGACTAGTTATTAAAGAGTAGTTCTAATACTATTAACATTTTTGCATAAAAACATCCTAGTATACACCTCCCCTCTCTGGCATTGTGCTCACCCTTCATCTGTCCTTGGAACCCTCAGCTGCCTTTGTCAAGTAGAGTGGAATGAAGGAAGTCAGCAGCAGTCTCCTGGGAGGAGTTGGTAGTTCTGGTAAAATCTCATCCTTCCCCCAGTCTGAAGATAATTTCAAACTTTTTTTTCTTTCTTTTTTTTTTTTTTCCTGACATGCTCTACTTCTGTGTCCTTTCTTCTCTGGTTCCTAGCTGGACTTTGGCTGTGTCAACCCCTAGCTGCTAGCTAAACCATCAAGGTATCCTTCCCCAAACCTAACTTGCATGAAGGTTTTGTGTTTATTCTGCATTGTTTGTTAGAGACTGTTAGGCCTTTATCAGGCAGAGTATTCATAGAACTAAGCTACAAAGCAAGTTTAACAATACTTATCTGGCTGCTAGACAGTCCTCATCACAACTGAAAAAAACTGAAATCATCTCAATCCAAGACAAGTGTAGACAGGTCCTGAGACTCTGCACTATTAGATCAATATAAAGCCTTTGGCCTTTTAATAGTAATGGAAAAAATATATATATTTACTGAGCTGCACAACAAGCAAGGATCTCGGTTTTTGGTGTTGAAGCTACCAAAGTGTTTCAGTTTCTGCTGCGGGTTATATCCAGAGCTGCTGTCATCTTGGCTGCACTTAGGAGCCTGATACCTGCCTCACAGAATCATAGAATCATAGAATTCTTAGAGTTGGAAAGGACCTTCAAAGGTTATCTGGTCCAACTACTCTGGAATGAACAGGGACATCCATAGCTAGATCAGGTTGCCCAGGGCCTGATCCAGCCTCACATGAAAGTCTTCAGGAACAGGGTATCAACCACAACTCTGGACAACCTGTTCCACCACCCTCACTATAAAAGACTTTCTTTATATTCAACATAAATCTGCCCTCTTTAAGCTTGAAACCATTTCCCCTTGTTCTGTCACCACAGACCCTGCTAAAGAGTCTGTCCCATTTTTTCCTGTAGCTTCCTTTTAGATATTGAAAGGTCACTACCATGTCACCTCAGAGCCTTCTCCTCTCCAGGTTCAAAAGCCCCAGCTCTTTCAGCCTGTCCTTGTAGGATAAATGTTCCATCCCTTGGATAATTTTGTGGCCCTCCTCTGGATGCGCTGCAGCAGCTCCATGTCTCTCCTGTACTGAGGACTCCAAATCTGGACACAGTACTCTATATGAGGTCTCACCAGTGCAGAATAGAGGGGCAGGATCACCTCCCTAGAGCTGCTGACACACTACTTTCTCCAGCCTCTCATCTACCAGTACCCCTGGTCTTTTTCTTCAGGGCTGTGTTCAATCCTTTCATCCCCCAAATGTATTGGTAGTGAGGGCTGCTTCGAACCAGGTGCAAGACCTTGCATTTGGATTCATTGAACCTCATGAAGTTCACCTGGGCCCACTGTTCGAGCCTGTCTACGTCCCTCTGGATGGCATCACGTCCCTCTGCTGTGTTGAGTGCACCCCACAGCTTGGTGTCATTGGCATACTTGCTGAGGGTTCACTTGACCCCACTGTATGTGTCATTTGTGAAGATGTTAAAGAGTATCAATCTCAGCACTAACCCCAGGGAGACACCACTCATCACTGATCTCCATCCAGACATTGAGGCACTGACCACAATCTCTGGAATTTATCCTGCAGCCAGTTTTTCGTCCATTGAACAGTCCACCCATCAAATACATACATTTGCAATTTGGAGAGAAGGATATTGTGGGGTACCATGTCAAAGGTCTTACTGAAATCCAGATAACTGACATGTGTGGCTCTTCCCTTGTTTACTGATGCAGTGACACCATCCTAAAAGGCCACTAATTTGGTTAAGCAGGATTTGCCCTTGGTGACATCATGTTCATGCTTCTGTAGAAGTCCTTGCAATATTTGTTCCAAAGAAAATCAGCTGATGTTGTCTAGGGCACTCTCACTATGAGTGTCAGGTCCAGAAAGCATAGCACAGTGCTGACTGCATTTGAAAGTACAGAAAACATTGAAACTGACATTTCAGAAAAGTATCCAATCTATCCAACTACGTTAACAGAGGAGTGGCACTGAGGTGAGGGAGGTGATTGTCTCTCTCCATTCTGCCCTTGTGAGGCCCCATCTGGAGTATTGCATCCAGGTCTGGGGCCCCTAGTACAAGAAGGATATAGAACTATTGGAGTGGGTCCAGAGGAGGGCCACAAAGATGATCAGAGGGTTGAAGCACCTTTCCTATGAAGAAAGGTTGAGGGAGGTGGGCTTGATTAGTTTGGAGAAGAGGTGGCTCCAGGGAGACCTCGTTGCTGCCTTCCAGTATTTGAAGGGAACTTATAAGCAGGAATGGAGTGATTTTTTACATGGTCTGATAATGATACTACAAGGGTTTTAAACTGAAAGAGTAGAGAGTTAGGATAGATGTTAGGAAGAAATTCTTTACTCAGAGAGTATTGAGGCACTAGAACAGATTGCCTAGAGAAGCTGTAGATGCCTCATCCCTGGAGAAGTTCAAGGTGAGGTTGGATGAAATCATGGGCAGCCTCATCTGTTGGATGGCAACCCTGCCCATAGCAGGGAGGTTGAAACTAATTGATCTTTAAGGTCCATTCCAACCAAAGCCATTTTATGATCCTGTGAATCCATGATTCTCTGATTCTATTTATTTGAGATTATTTGCATTGCTTCCAGTCCTTTGTTCCTTTGCACATTTGCTCAAAATAAGTATTTGTAAACATGTGCAGTTACTCTTAATTGGTTGGTTCACATCAACTTAACCCTGGCCAGCAGGGAGAGGGAGATGATTGTCCACCTCTACTCAGCTCTTGTGTGGCCCCATCTGGAGTACTGCGTCCAGGCCTGGGGCCCCCAGTACAGGAAGGACGTGGAGCTCTTGAAGTGGGTCCAGAGGAGGGCCACTAAGATGATCAGAGGGCTAAAGCACCTCTCCTATGAGGAAAGGTTGAGAGAACTGGGTTTGTTTAGCTTGGAGAAGAGAAGGCTCCGGGGAGACCTCATTGTGTCCTTCCAATACTTGAAGGGAGCATATAAACAGGAGGGGTTGAAACTAGATGATCATTGCGGTCCTTTTCTACCCAGGCCATTCTGTGATTCTGTGATTCTATGATTGTGATGTAATACCGATTTATAGGTCCCAGCCTAAGATTCTTTACTGGCCTTCATGTTCCTCTGAATTGAATGAAGCTGGTGCACCAACTCAAGTCTCTGAGCTCTGCTTCAGCAGCAGCTGAGAAGTGAGGTGCTATGAGATATCTGAGAGCTTAGGAAGATCCTGACCTGAGTTACTTTCTGAGATCTCTGAGGTAACGTGTTTCAGCAGAGAACTAATTAGAAATGTTTACACAATATACAGGAAGTCCTTGAATGACCATATATTTCTCCTTTTCCTTCTGATCACTGTAAACTAACTGTGTTCCATTCTTGGACAGGTCATACTCTGTGTGTGTTTTATCCATGTTTGTTGCTGTTCTACTGTATGTATTAGTGCAAATGATCTATTACCTAGCTCTAAAGCATCTGATTTCCAATTACATCAGTGCTCCTTAAAAATAGTTTGAAGAGCTCTTTTTAGTATAATTTCTCTTCTGTGTCTTCGGTGCAAGATCTTTTCTCAGTGTGTCATGTAACAAGACGTAGAATCTAGAACATTCAAAGAGGCAAATAAGGAATATAATTAAATAGCGTTCTTCTAGTAAGGAATGTGAGCTGTATGTTTTCACATGTTCAGATAATTTCTTGTTGAGTTTGAGTAAAATGCATACTCACTTGAGTTTGAATATAAATCTTTGTTTATTATAAACTCTTAAGTTGAACTTTACTCAAGAACAAAGAAAAATCTTTTTCTGGGCTTATTTCCTCATCACAGTTCTTGTCCACCAAAGTCAACCATCTCAGAAATATTACAGTAAATGTACAAAACTTCAGAGAAAAAACTATATCATTTATCACTTTGATGCCTGAGAATGACCTAATTTACATATTTATTTTGTTTCTTCTTCAGCTTTTGCCTTCTGTCTACCTTCTCCAAATCTTCTCTTATATAAGAAAAGTGCTTTTTAAATTAGATGCTTCTTCTAGAAGTGTTTCATTGCCATCTACTTCTTTGGTTGTAGTTGACTGGGTTTTGATCTATTTTTCAGGCCTAAAAATTATTTTTTGCCAGAGCAGTGTCATGTAATCATGGTCCTCTTGTCTTTTGGAAAGTTTTGGAATAATTATTTTATTCTCTTTCTGATTCTTTCTGTTCTTTCAGTTGTACTTTCTGACTAACTAGTTTTCAGATAGGGATCTTTTGTTGAAACCAGTTAGTGATTATAGGTTTTGTTGTGAAGGCCCAGTTGTTCAGGAACTTCAGAATTATTGTACGTGGAGTAAAATAATGAAATTCTTGTTGTAGCACTGCAATGAACACATAATTGTTGACATGACGGAAAGAAGGAGAGGTGACTTTTGAAATATGTCTGTAATTTCCAGTCAGACATCTTTTTTCATAGAAACACTTTCATAATCAACACTGAAACAATTATGTGATTTACTGAATTTTTTGTTATCAAAATCCATTTAACAGGGTTGGTTTTAATGTCAATATGTAAAAAGTAATAGTTGAATATCCGTATCATCAATTAAACCTAATAGATTTATGAAAAAAACTGGGAGAAAACTAACGAAGTAGAAAGCTGTAGTTTATGTATATCACCATGAGATGGTAAGAAAAAAATCATGGTTTGAAACAGTGTATGAGCCTTCTGGATCTCTAGAAATTAATGTTTTTAAAGGTAGAAAATCCTTAAATATATCAGGAAATGTTTGCTAGACTTCCAAATTGTTACACCATTGTTAAAGTAACTGAGTAAGTTAAATAGAAACCTTTTGTTTGGTGCAGAATTGTTTACAGGCAATTTCATCTCAAATAAGAAAGCATTTCTATGCTGTTATGAATCCTATTAGAAGACTCTACATCGTCTTTTAGAAAAGCTATCACAGTAATCCTACTTAAATTGACAATTAAAGTATGTGTTGCTTATGGCTGGCTTCAGACGCACTGTGCAATTTGCTAAGTAATGGGAACAACGTCATTTGCTATATGCAAATTCCTTTTAGGAGAAATTAAATATTAGTATACTTTGCTCATTTAAGTTTACAACTATGGGAAAGACCATTAGTGAGATTTTCTTAGAGCAGTACAAACTTGCATATTATTTCTGAAACAATAAGATGCAGTGTCAGAAGTATAACACTAATACCTATGAACAACTTTCCAATATGCTATAAAAATAAACTTGGACTGATCTATTGTAGCATTGAATAAATTTACAAAGAGTTGTAACAGAGTTACATTAGTTTACAGCTTTATAAAGGAGATGAAACAGGGGGCCTTGCAGTATAGGGAAGTGGAGAGGAGTATAAAATTTCTTGGCTTCTCTTAAAAAATTTCCATTGTGGAGGGATAAGCCTTTGTGAAAACACCCTCATGCTTCTAAAAGTTGTATAAATACTGCTTCCTACATCTATCTTTTCTAGGATCTAAAGTTTCTTGGCAGGCATTTGTGTATTCTGCGGGTATGGCCAAAGATGGTAAATCCCTTTCTGAATTACAGAGATTACATCATATAAGCAATCAGGATAGTTTAAGTTTTTTATGTTTTCCAGAGAAACATAAAGAACAATTTTATCTGGTATGCAGGAACTCTGAGAAATGAGTATAGCAGAAGTGTTAAAACTACCACGAAAGAAATCAAATAAGGGTCACTTTTAGGAAAGTGGTTCTTGAAAAAAGGCATTGTGCAACAATTTTCTGTTCTCATTATGGGAGTTAAATCTGAGCATTTCCTGCAAATCTAATAAAAATGGCATTTCCATGGCACCGTATGGCTTTTGCTGCAGAGCAATTCAGAGAAAATCTAAGGTGAATACTTTGAATGAGCAATCTACTTTGTCTGTGACATTTTGTCANTTTTCATTTTATATTTAGCTCCTGGGAGTTGAGAGCACACACACAAAAAATTATGAAAAAATAAGTTGTTTGATTTACTATTATTTTTAGCACATATAAACTTGGAAACTTAATAACTAGGCCAGGAACACTTAGTGAATTACACAGCTCATTTTCGTGCCTAGTAAGTGTCATTCTCTTTTACGAAAATTGACTTTCTTAGAACTCCTGATTTTATCATAGAATGTCCTGGGCTGAAAAGTACCTCAAAGATCATCTAGTTTCAACCCCCTGCTATATGCAGGGTTGCCAGCCACTAGACCAGGCTGCCCAGAGCAACATCCAGTCTGGCTTTGAATGCCTCCAGGGATAGGGCATCCACAACCTCCTTGGGCAACCTGTTCCAGTGTGTCACCATCCTCTGTGTGAAAAACTTCCTCCTAATATCTAACCTAAACCTCCCCTGTCTCAGTTTAAAACAATTCCCCCTTGTCCTATCACTATCCACCCATGTAAACAGTCTTTCCCCCTCCTGTGTATATGCTCCCTTCAAGTACTGGAAGGCCACAGTGACGTCTCCTTGGAGACTTCTTTTCTCCAAGCTAAGCATGCCCAGCTACCTCAACTTTTCTTCATAGGAGAGGTGCTCCAGCCCTTTGATCAACTTTATGGCCTTTCTCTGGATCCGCTTCAACACCTCCACATCTTTCTTGTACTGAGAGCCCCAGGCCTGGATGCAGTATTCCAGATGAAGCCTCACAAGAGCTGAGTAGAGGGGGACATATATATATATATTATAGCCTTGTACTGTTACATTAACAAAGATATCTAAACAAATTAAATAGTTGAGTGTTTTCTCCAAATCTCAAAACAAGGTATTTTTCCCCTAGAAGCAGATACATAATAAAAAAAAAAGCAATGTCAGTATACTGTACTTCTTTGAATGTTCCCTCTGAATCACTGCTCACACATCCTGCAATTTTTTCCACTGTAATGATCACTGTTTATTAAGACAGTCATAACTCAAAATCACCTTTTGTTCTGATCTTATGCTTGCAATATTAATATTTATTCAGTTATGTTTCACGTATTCAGGCTGTAGACTTTTGTGAATTGAGCTGTGACATTCATGCATTTATACAACTAGACTGCATAACATGGAGTTTGTTATTAAATGTCAATATTAACCACTGTCTACCAAAAGAGGTCCTAAGAATTGGGCATAGACTATATTTGAGTACTGCTAAAAACATATGGATGTGCTCTCCTCCTGGTTTGGTGGCCACTTTACTTAATGGGAAGGGAAAAAAAAANTTTTTCTCCTTATGGAAACAACTAATTATTGTATTACCTCACGGAGAAGATGTTTTTGTGGATTATTTTGGCAACATCTAATGTTTTATAAATAGAAAAGTAATTAACGTGGTCTTTGCTTAGTAGTATGTCGTTGTCATTATCTGAGTAGATTTTGCAAATATTGGATGAACTATATATATTTTTTTTTATTTAAAATATGGAACACCAAGCAGCCTACGTATACAACCTAAACAAATGCTACAGTGTAGTTAGCTGTAATGGTTATTTAAGGAATGCAAGTATTTATTTGAACTATATTAAAATCTATGCATGGATACAGATTTTATTTAAATGTTAAGCAGCTAATTTACAGGAAAGTGTGTACTCTACAGCTTGTTCTCAGTGAATGAAGTGTACGTTACCCAAAGATGATGATGTTGCCCAAGGAGGTTGTGGATGCCCCATCCCTGGATGCATTCAAGGCCAGGCTGGCTGTGGCTCTGAGCAGCCTGGTCTAGTGGTTGGCAACCCTGCTCGTGGCAGGGTGACTGAAACTAGACTATCTTTGAGGTCCTTTTCAACCCAAACCATTGTATGATTCTATTCTATGATTCTATTCTATTCACCAGAAGATCTCCAATGAGGTTTCTTATGTTCAAATTGCTCTTGTAGCTGTAGCCATTAAAATCCTTTGTTGCCAATGTTCTGCTTTAAGGAACTGTGTTGCTATTTAATTATATTTCCATGTAAAGAGGTGATATGGAATATGGCTCATCATCATAACATTGCATGTGTTTTAATTAGTCTTGCCTTGTTAAACTTGGTGCTATTCTCAAGTTAGGCATATTTCCTGTGGCTCCAGTTCAAACCTATTCAGAGCTCACTGAAGGACTAGTCCTACATCACTGCATCTTACAGGGAACAAATAAAGTTCTTGTAGACCTCAGAATGTCATCTCCAAAGACAGAAACATTAAGCGGTTCATTAGATTTGTACTTTGCTCACTGAGTATTGATTTCTATAATAACAGGATGCTGAGATATGCCACAGGGTGCACTTGTACCTACACAGCTGTTGAGCAGGTTTGTTATGTTTTTGAAGAAATAGGAGTGACAGTACAGGTACTAATCAGGCCTGTGGGTCTGGGCAGGATAATGGCTGGCTCATCTGCTTCAATCTGACAGCTGAAATGGCTCAAGGAGTTTCAGACCTTAACACAAACACACACTGCCAAGAGAGTGCTCCGGTGCCATTTATCTGCCAGTCTGTTTGGGGACCATGTTGTTGTTTTCCAGATTGCATGGAGAGCATTAAAAGTACCATATTTGTATTCTAGTCAGGTTCTGCTCATTACAAAACAGCACAGAGGGTATTTGGCACTTTAAAAGATGTGACCCAAAGCAGTTTACCTGAAACTCTTTGTATGCTCTTGGCAGATGAGGAAAAAAACAGCAAGATCCTAGGCACAGTTAGGTAGTGAACTCTTGTAAATAGGACAAATTGATTTTGTGCTGGAGCTTTCCTACTGGGAAGCAATGACTCTGGCTACCGCATGATTTACTGTGAACTTTTCATTGCTTAAATAGCAGGGCTCTCAGTTTTGGGATTTCCCTTTTAAATCCAACCATCTAGATTCTGATTTCCTACTCTGCCACTTAGCTCTGTTTTACACTGTAAGCATTTCTTCTGACTTTAACACTTGTTAAACATTTTTCATGATGATTAGGAGCATTGGGTTCTGACTTTTTTTTTCTTTACAGAGATCAGGATGGAGTTTGTGTTCATGTATCCATCCTCATCTGGGAATTTTGTGCTCTCTCAATTTGCCAGTAATTCTGAGATGTGATCAAATATTTAGGGCATGAGTCTATTCAATATTTAATATTTTCTGATAAAATCCAGAAAGATTCTCAAATACTTTTGACAAAGGAAGCTAAGTTCAGTAGTGCTGTTAGTTGAGCACATATCTGAAGATTTCATTTAATGAAGACAAATATTGCGAGTGAGATTTATCTCAATCAACTTTAACCACCTAAATTGTAGGTTGGCAGCCAAAGCTAAAGGGCTAAGAATATTCCAAAGAAAATTTGTATTTGATATCTCATCCTAGAGAGCATAACTCAAACTTGCCATGCTTGTCCTGCTCTTGACCATGTGAGATATTGTAAATGAATATTACCACTTCCTCATTTTCTACCTTGTAACCTGGTAATCCAATTTCAAGAGTTAAAATCATAATATCATTCTCAGGTGAAGCGTTGGATGAAAAAGCATCAGGTACAAAAACAAATCTAAGCTTCCTAGCTGCTTTCTGATTTTCTCTTTGTGATTCAGAGTATTGATTTATTTGTGGGCTATATGTCCCAATTAAAAGGATGTGTTTTCAGATAAAAAATGCATGGTGCTTGGAAAGATAGATAAGAAAAAAATAAGTGCAGATTAGGAAATGGAAAAAAAATATGCAGCTTTCATTTGGCAATTAAAATTATATATTGATTGCACAATACTCTAACTTGCATATACCCTTCTGATCTCAACAGGTACTCAACAGGTTCTTTGCCTCAGTCTTCAGTCTTCACTGGTAGTCATGCTTCCAACCTGTCACTGAGATGCATCTCTGTGGTGTATTGCATGTATTATATTTGGGACACAAATGGGGTTTAACATCTAAAGGAAGCATGGACAATTTTCCCCTACTTGATGGACTATTCTGCAAAGTATCTATAAATCAGGTTATATGTTATTTCCTGCTTTTTTAAGTAAAAGATGAATTTGATCAGATTGCTCATCAAGGCCACGAACAAAAATCAGCTGTGTAGCTACTCACAATGTCTTTAGCTCAGTTTTGTTGAGTTGAGGGTTAGGATTAGGGTTCCTCCCCATGTTTTATATTTTCATCAGGATATCATACATCAAATGTTTCATTTATTCCTAATAATTTGAGTCCCCAGGCAAAATAATAATAATAAAATAAAAATAATAATAAAAAAATCTATGTTACAGGTATACAATGTGTTAGATTGGCGTTTAAATACTGGAATGTTGACATTTTTTAAAATAGAGTATAACATATCAGGCATAGTCTAACCATAACAGCTATTGTTTTCTCCAAGTTGCAAAGGAAGACACCCTTCCTTCTCCATTCTGCCAGGAAACATCCCTGGAATCAACAGTAGACATTTTATGGATCTAGAATATTAGCTTAGATAAGACAGAAAGGCAGTAGCTAAACTGTGGTTTTTCAATGCCACTAAAGAGTGTGCTTTAATTTCTTGGTGTGCTGCCTCTAACACAAGCCAAAATTCTATGTTGGTGAAGGGATCAACTTTCAAATACATGCCTTTTAAATTTGCATAGTGAGAGAAAGGAACAAATAACTTTCCTAACTCCGGTAGAAAGCCTCTATAGCAGAAATTGTGCAGATCTTCAAGTCTTACTTGCTTGTTAAAAGCAGTGCAGATGATTTTGTTTTCACAGAAATTCTTGAGAAGCAAAGAATAATAGGAAAATTGATAGATTAAAAAATTCCTTAACCAAAAAGGTCATCATATTCATCTGTTTAGCATTCTCTATATAAATACGTAGTTTTAAGGCAGATGCTATAATTTTATTTTGAAAATACTAAGCAGTTAGAGTCTGGCATTTTTTCCAACAAAATTTTCCGGTGCTTGTCATCGCTGCTTAGTATGTTGTAATATTTTAAGTTTCAACATGTCTAATTTAGAAAGAGAAAATAAAAACAAAGCAATAATAACAACAAAACGCAGACACTGGAATTTCATATGTATCATTAGAAGAGATTAAGAGTTTAATATCACATACCCTGGCTATGGATAAACGTAAACAGGAAATTAAATTAAGTTTCTGCTACTTGTATTTATCTAATGATGATAATGTTCCTTAGTCTTCCTGGTGAAGCATGATGACCCTAAATACCTCTCAAAGACACTGCTTTTGAGGGCAGATTATAGTGTATAGAGACAGCATTTGTGATTCCCAGATATATTTATGTGATTTATATAATATTTTGTTGGACTACAAGTCACACTTACTGTTTTCCATTACAATAATATTTAAAGACTGGCCCACAAAGACAATCTCTTTCTTAGCTGATGGAAAATACATGAAATGATTTTGTATTGGATAGCAGACTTATGTCTTATGAGCAAAACCAGCATATTGACGTTTCCCCCTAGGTACTTTGTATAAACAGTTGGCCCATTGTCATTGTCTGTTTTTACTGAAAAAAAGCAATTATACACCAGTTTCAGTTCTGTTGACTTCAACAGGAAAGAACCATGCTTGGGTTCAGAGTTCACAGCTGCTCAGTTGATTCCTAGAAAATGACAGGGATATGTAACTGAACAAATTATAAGGAAAGAGATAACCTAGGAAAAGAATAAAAGAAACAAAACAAAAAAATACCATCAACAAGATAAAGAAACAAGGGAATGACAAGCAGTCAGTATGGATTTGTCAAGAACGCTGTGAAAACAGACTCCTTTCTGGGATAGAGCATAAGGTCTTCTATACCAGGCAAAAGCAGTAAGTGTTGTGTCGCTGGATTACATGCGTTGTTTCACACAACGTTCTCATGAAGTATTATAGTAGAAAAATTTAAAAACTTTAAACAGCTTAGAAAATTTGCCGTAATTACCAATGATTCTCTGTTGAACTGGGAGGACATCTGGAATAGTTATCCGAAATGGAGTTCAACGGTAGTCAATATTTTCATTAATATTGTCTGCCATTGACTGCAGGTAGTGCATATTAAAAATAAAGTTAACATTGGAGGGGTACAGGAAATCCTCAGCCCTCTGTACGAGAGGACTGAGATCAAGAAATCTTGACACATTAATGTCATTTTAAACAAAAATAAAGCTGTAATTTTGTTAACAGCAATCTAAAAATCTGCACCCACACGCAATTAATTGTGCACCTCAAATTATGTTCATTTAGTTTACTGGGGCTAGTTTAGTGTACTTCCTACAAGAAATGCTTTAAATGAGGATAATATGGGCAAGGAAACAAACAAAAAACCTTTTACAGATCTGGAAAATTAGACTTCTTTGGAAAAAAATAAACTACAGTGGGAGAATGGTGGTTATTTATAGAAAGGACTTTCATTCAATAAAAGAATTGTAGGAAAGGACTTTCTCTGCGCAAAATAACCAGGAAGCATGATTTCCTCCTCCTCATTGCCTATCGTCAGTATTAAGCTAGAAACTATGAAGAAACCATACAGAGTTACAGTGTGTAATCAAGTAATGTTAATTCAGAAAAAAAATAACCTCTATAACAGGCAGTCATAATGTATGTGTAATAGTTCTATCAATAGGACTGCCTATGGAGTTTTCCTGACTTTGACACTGTATTTCTATAGCTAAACATGACCGTTGAGCACAGGCCAGACTATTTTTCCCACTTCTGGAGCTGTATAAATTGCTCATTCTTACTTTGTGCTTAGAAACTCCAGCAGATCTGCTAACTGAATTAGGCACTGTTATTGATGAGCTGAATTCAGGCTGCCCAGCACTTGGGAATCTTATCACAGTTAAATGGAACAAAGTCATTTTTAGGTTTTTGGGAGTGAGTCCTATATGAACAAAATAGATAGCTAGCCAAAATATTGCCGTTACTAATTGTCAGAAAGCAATTGATTTTTGAAGACAGATCTGAAAAAAGTCCCCATTGTTTTAGAAAAGGAGAAGGAGGACCTGATGATCTTGAAGTTCTTTTCCAACCTGAGCAATCCTAAGATTCTATGATTCTAAATACTGTAAGAAGAAGATTAATAAATGAGTCAGAAAAAAATCTGAGCCCTATACTAATCATCTGCATTTTCAGAGGACTGTTGAAAAATGATACTAACACAGTAAAATAACAAATAAAATTATGCTATGGAAAGTGTGGTAAGGTTGAAATATTGTCAAAGATATTTTTTAGTCCACTGATGAAAATATGCTGTTTTTTACTTAGAAAGAACCTTTTAACTACACAATGCTCAAAGTGCACTTGTTACAAAGTGTGTGTGTATTAATGTAAAAGAATGAAGCAACAATTATTGCTCTGATTATAAATATGTGAAAAGAGTACTTGATTAATCAGTCAGAACAACCAAAAATATTTTAGGTTGCCAAAAATCACTTCCTGGCTGATATATGGGGGACCTAGAGAGGTCAGTGCTCGTGCTCTTTAGGAAGAGGATATGGCTTTCTTAAGGACTTCAGGTGGTCAGGGCTGCAATTCACAACTATTCCGGAGGCAGCATTTCCAAGAGTAGAATGACCTTTATGACCATGCCTGGGGCAGTGATTAAATGCTCAAGACAGAAGAAGAGTTCTTGCTACTAAATTGCCAACACTATGACTTACAGCACCTGGATTTACTTTGTAGGTGTTCTATTTGAGTATTGACCAAGTCTGACCTTGCTTGTCCTATGAGATTCTAAAATCATAACACAAGGTAATATGGCTGCAGGACATCAGTATTAATATCCAGAGGATTTGGCTCTCTTTACAGGTTTTTTGTTTTGGTTTTTATGTATTATCTCTTTCAAAAATTGCATCCTTTTTTTATTTACTAAGAACCATTTCTTCAGTTGGTCTTTAGAGACTGACAATAGAAAGATTAAGTAACCATCCAGTCAATACTTTCAGCTCTAGAAAATATTTAGCTTTCATATTAAAAAGAAACATATTTTCTTAAATTATTAGTGATAAATCTGATATCAGAAAGCATTTCTCTCCTTATCAACTTTTATCCATCCTGTGAATTCATACCTACTCTGCATTTTTTACTATGTCCATTCTGGCTCTACGCAAGTTATCAGCTGTCCTATTTTCCCAGTATTGTTGCTGGCACTTGTAGTTTTGTTATTCATGGGTATGGTCTTAAGACAACTAGTTTGAGATGCATTGCTACATATTCCCTGTGAAAAGCAATAAAAAATTATCATGG
>JACDJE010000169.1:488650-552398 GCA_016647715.1 Pavo muticus
AAAAAAAAAAAAAAAAAAAAAAAGTAGTTGCTCTTATGTGTAAATGCCAGAAGGCTAGATGAGCTTCCTAACATGGTTCTAGAAATCTTCAGATTATTATATTTTTATTTAAAACAGAAAAAATAAACATAAAATGTTTTCATTAGTAATATTAAAGTGTTTCTGGCCTTGGCCTCAGCATTGGAGTGGCTTTTTGGAATATATCATTTTTTTTTAGAATCATAGAGTAATTTGGGTTTAAAAGGATTTTAGAGATCATCTAGTTCCAAACCCCCCTGCCATGGGCAGGTTGCTGCCCATCATTCACTGAGATATAATATGCAGGGATTTCCTTTGACATACCAAAGATGGAATTAAAATGCTGCATCAATCACTGAAGCATGACACAAAAAGCTAGTTACTAGAAGAGGAGCAGAAGAGGAAGAGACAGGAAAACTTGGTGAATTTTATGACAAATTGAATTTCTGTAATGACAAGAAAAATTTGCTTTGTTATGGGGACAGCAGTTATAAGGACAGTCTTTGTTAGTTTAAGACTTTCAGCAACGTAGACTCAAAGTAACCATTATTTACTCAATACTATTTATTTTTCCTATTTATTTCCATCTTGGTTCATTCTGTTTATCCCTTTCCGGAAGTGAGTTTAACATCAGTAATTAAGCTCTATGACTTAGACCTGTATACAGTTGGCATGCTGCTCTCCAAAATACCTTCCTACGGACATGAAACACATGATAAATTTATTCTACAGGATAATAGTTAAAATTTTGGTATTCTGTGCTTTGTTTTTATTAATAACAATAAATGAATAAGTAAAATTGTAGGCATCCCTTTGGGGGTTGCATAGAAATAGTTGCAGGAAAATGAAGAGGATTAAAAGCTTAAGCATTAAAACATTCTGGAAATTAGCTGGAAATTGGAAAGGATTTGGAAAGAAGAGAGGGTCCAGGAGATTGCTTAAATAGAAACTCAGTTCCTATATTCCTGTTGGAACCATTGGGCTTTATCTTCTCCAAATCCACTGAAGGCAATTAGAGTTCGATGATTTTGCTGGCCATTGGTTCAGCCAAAACCTAAGGAAAAAAAGGTAGTTGTTTGAAAATGAATAAACAGCAAATGTTTGTGATTTTTTTTTTTACTCTTATTATCTTTACTTTAAGAATTAAGTTCCATTGCACTCGTACATAAGATGGCTCCTAACTCACCCTCTGAAACCAACAGAATTGTAATTTTGTAATGCTTAGAAAATCCTTTACTTTCATGATCCTTTAAATCATGGAATTATTACATGCAGTTATTTTCACAGTGATTAGTCATAGATAATTCATAGCTGGTTTCTCATTTAAGTACATTACCTAATATAACTACACCCAACTATTCATATTTCAACCAATCATACTGCTGATCATATTTGTTTTAGATTTTGTTGTTGCCATTGCATTCAGTTAGCAATTAACAGAGGGCATTTGGATGATGCAGTTGTATTCTTTTGGTAATCTTCACCTCCCTCTTTTCTTTAAATCCAATTACATTTACCAAAAGACAAGTCTGGTTCAATGAAAAGGTGACTGGATGAAACATTTTTTGTTGGGATTAGATAATGTTATCCAAAATCCCTTCTGACTTTAAACACTATGTAACTAATACATATTTTGAGATTGTAGTGTTGTCTTAATCTCAGATTTCTTTAGAATATTAACAAGTGAATCTTGGTTGAAATTTTTAACCTTATTTCCAAAGAAAATATTAGATTTTGTATTTAAGTAGGAATGATTTTCTAGCCCTCTTTACACTCCAATTAAAACACATTCACCACTCAGTTTCAAACTTTGAGCAGGAACATCCTTAAAAGAATAGTCTTGTAGCATTCCTTGCATTGGTGATTTGATGGCATTGAAAATAAAAATAAATTGAAAAACTTCACAGCAACATATTTATTGTATCCTTGCACCCTTGGATCCTGAGCTACATCAAAAGAGGAGTAGCTAGCTGGGTGAGGATAGTGATTATTCCCCTCCGCTCTGCCCTTGTGAAGAGGATCCATCTGTAGTAATGAGTCCAGGCCTAAGGCCTTCAACACAAGAAAGATGTGGAGGTGTTGAAGTGGATCCAGAGAAAGGCCATAAAGTTGATCAAAGGGCTGGAGCACCTCTCCTATGAGGAAAAGTTGAGGTAGCTGAGTGTGTTTAGCTTGGAGAAAAGAAGTCTTCAAGGAGACGTCTCTGTGGCCTTCCAGTACTTTAAAGGAACTTACAAGTAAGAAGGGGACTGACGTTTTATACAGGTTAATAGGACAAGGAGGAATGTCTTTAAACTAAAAGAGGTGAAATTTAGGTTAGATGTTAGGAAGAAATTATTTACTCAGAGACTGGTGAGGAAGTAAAATAGATAGCCCAAAGAAGTTGTGGATACTCCATCTCTGGAGACATTCAAGGCCAGGTTGGTTGGGATCCTGGGCAACCTGATTTAGTGGTTGGCAACCCTGGCTATGGCAGGGAAGTTGGAACTAGAAGATCTTTAAGATCCCTTCCAACATAAGCCATTATATGATTCTATGATCTATGTTATGTACATTTTGTGTTTCTATTTAACTGTTTAAAAGATTTTTGATGTGTCTTTGTCACAGTGTACATCAAGAAGTTTCAGTGGATAAAGTTGGTGCAAAAAAATGAATATCCACAGTCTCTGTGATATAAGACCTATGTAAGGATATAAGACCTGATATATAGAAAAAAAAAAAGCAAAACCCAATATCACACCCATTATTAAGAAAGGTATAAAGGAACTATCGACCTATCAGTTTCATCTCTGTGCCGTGAAAGATCATGGAGCAGATCTTCCTGGAGAAGAGGAAGATCTAAGGCAGGGAGATGACACGGGAGAACCAGCATGGCTTCACCAAGGGCAAATCCTGTTTGACCAACCTACTGGCCTTTTGTGATGGTGTCACTGCATCAATGGACTAGGGAAGAGCCACTGATGTCAGCTATCTGGATTTCAGTAAGGCCTTTGACACGACATCCTTCCCTACAGACTGGAAAGATATGGACTTGATGGGCGGCAGTGACATTGACAGTGGGGTCGAGTGCACCCTCAGCAAGTTTGCTGATGATACCAAGCTGTGGGGTGCAGTCAACACACCTGAGGGACAGGATGCCATCCAGAGGGACCTAGACAGGCTTTAGCAGTGGGCCTAGGTGAACCTCATGACATTCAACAAATCCAAATGCAAGGTCTTGCACCTGGGTCACAGCAACCCCCACTACGAATACAAGCTGGCAGATGAAAGGATTGAGCACAACTCTGCTGAAAAAGACCTGGGGGTATGCTGGTGGATGGCGAGCTGGAAGTGAGCCAGCAATGTGCCCTTTGCAGCCCTGAAAGACAACTGTATCCTCAGCCTTTGAAGGTCCCTTTCAACTCCAAGGATTCTGTGATTCTATATATGACTTGTTCTAATGTCACCTGTCCCTTGAAGTTACTATTAGACTTTCGAAAACTGACCTCCTTGCTCATTTGCAAACTGCCAAGCTTGTACTTGTATTGAATTATTAATCACATACAGAAGTGTCTAGGATACAAATACATAATTAATATTTTGAGTACAAGCTGCTGAATAAGGAGCTGTAGACTCCTTGGGTTAATGATGGAGAACATTGGACACATTTTCAGGGAATAAGTAAGATTTAATTGGAAGATATGTGCATTGTCAGAGGACTCTAAATAACTAGGCACAGTGCACAAAGTGGAACAAACACTCCCAACTCTAAGGGATTGATATTTTTTTTTGTGAAAGAAGGACAACTATAGAGATATATTCTTAAAAATAATGTAGTTAAATGGATACAGGTTGGCTAAAACACAGATTTCATCTGCTTACCAGATGAACAAACTTTATGTGGGATTCATTGATTTATAAAGCATGCAATTCTGCTTATAGTTGTACACTTTGGTGAATCTTTTTTCACCAAATATAACCAAAGAAAAAAGTTGTGAAAAATTAAGTGAATTCTGTGATGATCAAATTTTCCTTCTGATCTACTCTTACTGGAAACCTCTCCAGTACTTTCAAGGAATTTATTTTAAGCTCCTGTTTTCAAATTAATAGGGACTTGGGAGTCCATAAGTGATCACTTATTTACCATTGTTTTCATTTCTTGAATAAATTCATTCAAATGTAGGATCTGAGTAGGTATGCACAAATGCTGTGTCTTTTCCCTAGCAATGTTCCATGTCTTCATGATATCCTCATTGAAAGCTTCCTAGTTGGCTGCCATGGTTACTTCCAGAGTAAGCCAACTCATACAGATGTTTAGACTCATCCATCTGTTCACAGATTCTCTCAGTGATCCAAATGAGGAATGTACTATATTTGTCTCCCTACACACAAGTTCTCCAGCTCTATTCCAGCATGCCATGGATGATAAAATATTCAACGTGCTTGCAAAGGTGATGAACCACACCTTCAGCATTGTGATACAACATACCAGTAAAGAAAATGCAAGAGGGCCATCCATTGCTTTGAAGACTTTTGAACAGAATATGGAAAATAATTTATGTCAGGCTAAGCACTTCTAATAGGAAGTTAAAAGGAGATGAAGAATGCTGAACAGACTTGGAAACTGACTCTCAAGATTTTTTTAAGCGACTTGTCCCTTAAAACTCTCTGGTGTTCAGCATTTGACTTTGATTGATATGAATGTGATAATTCATGCTAACAGTTCTTTTATCTAGTTGAAATGAATCTTAAATATGAACTCAGTATTTGCTTTTTCTGAATTGAGAAATATCATGTAGTAGAGTTGCAGCTGTAGTAGAGTTGCAGCTGCTCTGTAAGGACCAATACAGGAAGAAAAAGGAAATTCTTGTAAACAGTGGAAGCTCTGACCATTCTGTATCTGTATGGAAGATGACTTTTGAAAGCTTGACACATCTTTAAAGACATGTTGTTATGTTGCAAAGGAAGACTCTAAGCCCATATAGTTGCTTCATCTTTTAAAGAATGAGTTGGTTTCACAGCTATTTTTAAAAGCGTACTAGAACTGGATGTGACTGAAATAGTACTCATGATATTCCCTTAATTCTTAAATCAATTCTTTTCATTCTCCTGCATATTTTCTATTTGGTCTTGGAAGCGTTTCCATTTTTGGTCTCCCATTTATAAAAACTGTAATAGTAGTGATATCACCATAAGAAGTTATAAATGGGATTTTACTACTTTATAATAAAATCCAGAGTTATATATCCAACACTGAGAACAGAGGCAAAGTACTTTGTAGAATCACAGAATAATTTAGTTTAGAGGGAATCTTTTTGTCTAATTCTCTGTTCAAAGAAGGCTGACTTCAAAATTTTCATAGGTTGTTTAGGACCTTGAGTTAACTGACAACTGTCTAACCTGACTTTGGATAAAAGGTTTATGCGTAAAAGTAGTTAAGATCACATAAGCTAAGAATATTTTGACATATAAGTACAAAAAAAAACAAAAATTGAATGCAGTGAAGGAAATGTAAATTTCTGAGGCTTAGTCATGGTGTAGTTAATTGTCTTGGCATAATTATGATTGTTTTGTAGATGTGCTGCCATAAAAGTACTATAACAATACGGTGATTCTTTATGCAAAGTATTTAGTAATAATTCATATGATAAGGAAGATTAAGTAACTTCACACCCCTTAATTTACACTGTGCTTACTCAGAATTTTTCTTTCTGTCTTTAAAAACTGACTCTGACAGGTCATTATCAAAAGGTATGGTATAGAATCATAGAATGAGTTGGGTTGGAAGGGACCTCAAAAATCATCAAGTTCCAACCCTCCTGCCACAGGCAGGATTGCTAGCTGATAGGTCAAGTACTAGATCAGATTACCCAGCGCCCCATCCAACCTGGGCTTAAACACCTCCAGAGTGTATGTATGGTACTACATCTCTTACACTTTTCAGTAGCATAATCACAGTGGTTACCTGTATTATAAAGTGCAGGAGATTTGCCGAGAAGCTGTGAGTTTCATACACCTTTACTGCATATTCCAAACTGTTCCTGGCCATGGTTATTCATAAGAACATAATTTTCCTGTGCTAACTGACTCATTACCTGCTCCTAAACTTGTGTGAATAGCTAAAGAACATTCCTTACCTCTTAATACCTTGGATTATTACATTGCAGTGCTGGACTACCTGACAGCTTGACTGTCCCAGAAGAGCAAAAATGTTCTTGCTTGTCAGTTGTTCTGAAATGTATGCAGGAAAAGGTAAATAAGAGGCTTAATATGTTGTTTGCATTCTAACTAACTGGAAAATTCTCTAAACAATGTCAAAAGAAAATAAGGTATATGCTGAGTATAACTTTCACATCATTCACCTCCAAAATAGCCTAACATTTTAAAATATAAGATCTTATTATGTTTAAATATGAACATAGTCAATCAATCAATTACTGAATATAACATTTAATGAACTCATTACAAATTATGCATTAGAATTATTAAGACCATTCTTAAATCATAGAATCATAGAATCATAGAATCATAGAATGGCTTGGGTTGGAAGGGACTACAAGGATCATTAAGTTTCAACCCCCCTGCTACAGGTAGGGCCACCAACCTCCAGATCTGGTACTAGATCAGGTTGCCCAATGCCCCCTGGTCTTGAACACCTCCAGGGACGGGGCATTCACAGTCTCTCTGGGCAGCCTGTTCCAGCACCTCACCACTCTCTCTATAAAGAACTTCCCCCTGAAATCTAATCTAAACCTGCCCTCCTTGAGCTTAAAACCATTCCTCCTTGACCTATTACTGCCTACCCTTGTAAAAAGTTGACTCCCCTCCTGTTTATAATCCTCTTTTAAATACTGGAAGGCTGCAATTATGTCACCCCGTAGCCTTCTCTTCCCCAGTTTGAACAAGCCAAGCTCCCTCAGTCTTCATACGGGAGGTGCTCCAGGCCTCTGATCGTCTTCATGGTCCTCCTCTGAACCTTCTCCAACAGTTCCACATCTTTCCTGTACTGGGGATCCTGGACCTGGATGCAGTACTCCAGATGAGGCCTCACGAGGGCAGTGTAGAGAGGAACAATCACCTCCCTGTCCCTGCTGGCCCCCCCTCTTCTGTCCTGTGCTTCTTCTCTCCAGGAGCCCAGGATGCCATTGGCCTTTCGAGCTGAAAGAGCACGCTGCTGGCTCATGTTCAGTTTTTCATCCACCAGGACCACCAGATCCTTCTTTGCAGGGCTACAAAAAAAGGACACTATCCTTTAAGTGTCCTCACCTTTCCTCCTGAGAAATTCCGCTCCAAATTTTTCAAATAAAATTGCAGAAAGAAGATAAAGTAAGCTGCATGCCAAACATTAGCTTAACCTTCTAACAATAATGAAGCTATTAAAAATATCAGAACAATTCAGAAAGCAAATGTCAGCTTCTTTTCTTGCAGCTGTATGTTCTGGCTTTGTGTGATTGAGAAGAGGTCAAAGCTTTATGAGAGAGCAGGTAATCCTAGTAAACTAAGGAAACAAAACAAAAAGAAGAACTAAATAAATGAGAGATTCAAGTTAGTAGCAACTTCTGCTGGGCATAAGTTGCAGGGGTTGCAGAGAGATTCTGAATTCCATCATTAATAGGTTTAACAACACTAAATACACTATGAGATTTGGGTCTCTGAATACATATGTACAACTTGGCTAAGTTTTCTTGAAACCTGCAGAATAAATGGCCTCAGAATCAGCCTTGTGAAAGTAAATGGAAGAAGAAATTTGTCTTAGGGGAGCAGACCACTTTCATAAAATCAAACGTGTTCCTCCCTTGTACATAACGAATAGCAAAATATGCCTTCTGCAGAATGTGAAAAATTGGTGAAGTTTACTGAAATGACTTGTGATAGCATGCCTTCTGCTATCATAGTATCAGCAGCTGTTTTTCTCTTTATTAGAAAAATTGGCTGATGAAATTGGGTTTGGATGAAATCAAAGCAATAAAGTGACAGAAGACTGAGAAGACAGAGTTGCCAAGAAGATTTATGTGTTTAGTAACAGGTTTATACAATACATTCACATACATTAAAAAAAAAAAAAAAATCCAATCCAGATTAAAAATATTATAATATATACATAAATACACATATATGACATACACAAACACACACACATAGTATAAATACTGAGTCAATAGGGAATGCCACAGAAGTTATACACTTAATCTTACTGTCTTTGAGCACCTGGCCTAAGATCCCCCAGTAATATGTAGTTTCCATGGATAACATAACACAGCAAAAATGTAAACATAGCTTATATATAAAGCTTCTAAGCATATTACCAGAGTAGTGAGGTGATGTTCTTGCAGTGATTAATAGTTAGAATTCACATGAAGACATGTGAACTATGCTTTTAGATCTTATATAAGTGACATGAGAATGGTTGTAATCAGTAGCTATAGAGTGAAACAGGGACAAATAATAAGAGACATTAGATTTAATTGTTTGACACCTGAACATTGGGCATCTCCATGCTTTTTCATAGAATCATAGAGTCATAGAATCATAGAATGGCCTGGGTTGAAAAGGACGATAATGATCATCTAGTTTCAACCCCCCTGCTATGTGCAGGGTCACCAACCACTAGACCAGACTGCCCAGAGCCACATCCAGACAGGATTTGTCTCACCTCAGGTGTAAAAGAATGTTATCTGGTCTAGTTAGATCACTGAACTCCCAGTATATAAAGAAACAGCCACATCCAGAGAGCAGTTCATCTCACTCTCCTCTACTGTTGATCTCTGAATAAAATGAATAACCCTGTGAAGCTGTTTTTAATATTCAGTCCAACTTAATAGAAGCCTAAGTGACTAGCTTCAACAAGACACTGATGTAGGATAACTCAGCAGATGTAGAATAATTCTCAGTGTTCTTTCTAGTTAGCAATCCAATGCTCAGACACTGTTTTGCACTCTTCTTCTGGTCTTGCATTTTGTTTCAGAGTCTAATTGATGAAGGTTCAAAGAAGGGAGCAGGTTTATATGTGCTGTCTATCACAGAGAGGGCTCCTTGTAGCAAATTCAGGACCTAAAACTACATCCCTAATAAAATATATATTTTCTTTCAATCTTTATAGTGGACCTAGATGATCTTAGTGTTCCTTCCAATCTTAGTGATTCTATGATTTAGTGTTGGGTCTTTTTTTAATCTCATTTGCAAGTTGCAAGATGTGCTATAGACTCTTATTATGAAACCTCCTTCTGGTATTTGTAAAAAGAGATTCTGGGAAAACTGACCAAACTTAAGCTTTGATTTTCTTACCAAATTTTTAATCATTGTCTCAACTAAAATATGTATTCTCTGTATATACACTTAAAAGCTTTTGTTTTAATATATTTCTAGGTTGGTAAAGAATAATTTTGCCTTTAAGCAGAGTTTTATAACACTCATTTCAAATGTATGATGTTTTTTCAGTTCAGTATCTGCAATTTTTTTGTTCTCTCATCATAGTCAACTTGTAGTATAACTTGGAGTCAGTTATATCTGACAGGAGATCTGTCTATCTCTACATTCTAGACATGATGCTGTAATCCTGATGTCTGTAACTGAGACTTGTTTTTCTACAGTTCCTTTGTGGATCTGGATTGACTAATATTCTGGGTTAAAATAAGAAAAGAATTTCTAGGCTGCAGAATGAAAGCAGATGGGGAATGTTTGTCTGTTCCAGTATAAAGTCACTGGAGCCATACCCAAGGTCTTCTGTAGAGAGGAACCCAGTACGTCTCTGGTATTCTTCAAAACTGGCAAGTGCTTTGAAACATCTCTAGGATGATAGAATAGGCTAGAAAGTACAAGAATGAATTGCAACACATGGAGTATAAGAAAAAAAGAGTAAAAAAATGAATAAATCTAAAAATATATAATTTGTATTAACTCATTTGATTTTATTAATTTCTTTCTTTTCTTTTAGATAGGCCCTGGTCTTATACCTACCTTACTAAATCTAGAAGCCCACTGAGCTTCAGAAAAACACTGAAAGCATTGACAGCACTATACTTCTCCCAGTTTCATGCACCAACCTGCAAGCCTGTAAAAAAACCTGGTGTAATAAAACATTTTCAGAACCATGAATCAGAACTCTTTTGAGGTCAATGATCACCTGTCACTTAATTTCTATCTACAGTGAAGGATTACTTTTGAGAGCCCCTACAAACCCAACTGATATCCCACAGTCTTGGCTTCGACTCTGTTTAGTCTGTTGTACTTTTCTAAAAGTGCATGTGAAATTCAAGATCAAAAGTCCAATCTCACTTCTTTGCACTAGGACATGTCAGTTAATTTATAAAATAAACACTGATTGATAAAGGTAATAAATAAACTAGAGGTAATTGGTCTCTGTTTCTATCTTATTTGAACCACAAAATCCAATTTATCATTTGTGATTTCAAATTAAACTAGGGAAATGAAACTGTATGTAATCACAACTGCTCATGTTTGGTGGCTGGCATGCAGTCTGAAACTCTATTTTCTTATCTAAAATATGACTGGTGTCTAAGAAAGACCCTTTGACAGCTGTCACTGAAAATTAAAAGTCCTTGACAACCATGTCGCTGTTTATTCCAGCAGCAGTGACATGGTTCAAAGGAGATTAGGTCTGGTAAATACGACTTGAAAGTATGACAACTTTGTTAGGATTGCTTCAGATGTTTTAACGGAGGTGCACCAGTGACCTTTAGCCATGAGGAGCCAGAATATTACTTTCTGTGTGCTTGATATGGTTTACTTCAAGTTTGAATGAGTGCAGAATAAATCTGTCTGAATGCCTCTAAGTGAAACTCCTCTGTGAACTGTAATAAATGCTGTTCACTGTCATATTCTGGGCTGATGGGCTTGAAAACCATGAGATAATGTATGTTTAGTGACTGCATCAGACTTTGCACTTTGAAAAAGTTTTTGTAACGAGATCATAGAGTAAAAATCAAGGGTATCTCAAGAGTCTTGTGTGTCAGTTGTCAGATTTTTATTTTATTTCTTTGTTGTTGTTGTTTTGTTTTTGTTTTTGTTGTGTTTTTTTTTTTTTTTTTTAAACCTGGCTTTACCCTACAATTTATTGCCCTTCAAGCTTTACATTGATAGGAAGTGTATGAAGATGCCTCGTGAGTTGTAGTCATTCAAAATATAAATGTAATACCTGCAGGGTTGACAGGAAATTAAGATAGATTACTTAAAGTCTCCAAGTATGGAATGAATAAGAATTTCAAACTACATATAGATAAATGAATAAATCAGAATTGCATTTTTTCTCTTTTTATTGCATACATTTTAATTTTGATTATGTGCTTTAACTGTCAGTCAGTAATGCTAAATATTACAAAACAAAAGACAAAGTATCGCGACCATTTCCTGAAAATTCGTGCTATTAAATGAAGTTACTGCATAAGGAAGGAGATATTGTTACCTCTCCTTTTAGCCTCGTTAAGAGTAAATGTTTAAAATTTAGGGTGACTGTATTGTAAGCATCCTTCAGACTATCCCTAAGTATTTTAGAACAAGCAGTTTAGCAAATATCTTTCACTGTCTTATTATGAAGCTGTAAGAGAGAGGACATTTGAAACAGAAATAGGACGGAAATATAGTTAGCTATTACATTCAAGCTCAAATTAAAAATAGAAATTGTTCAAGTGCAACAGCGAATCATATGCCTTTCTGAAAACCACAAATCTGGTTAGGGGCATTCATCACATTCTTAGGGATCCTTATAACAAAAATAATGAAGAAAGTAGATTCCCACTAAAGTATGTGAAAATGTAATATCTCCAAAGTCGTTTATTATGTTTTCACCTCTATATTTTCCTATGACATTTTCAGTATCTACATTAACTAAAAGCAATAATTTATCATAGACTTAAGAATTCTTGTAAGATTATGTGACTCTGCTAGACTATTATGTTGTCCTTAACATATAAAACAATTGGAGCATTTTGGCTTTAAAAGTTTAATTAAACTACCATGTTGGCATCCTGAAGAGAAACATGTAGATTTTTCTCTCTCCCTCACAGACACCTCCCTACAACACTCCCTTGTTTCTTGTTTGAATAAAGTCTGATCTTCATTACAAACCTTCACAAAAAATCCTCCTTAATCATTTCTACACCAGTGTTGCTGCTTTTCATTCTTTGGTCTTAGATTTCCTTCTGTATCATGTTGGATACAGTACATTAGTTTCAGATTATCAATGGTCTATTTTGGAAGAATGTGAAATGCATACCTTCTCAGCTGGGCACAGGCTTTTGCAGTGCAATCGTTGTTGAAGGTTTTCAAGATTTGGCTAACCAAAACCTGACTTGGTGTAGTGCTGCGGATAGCCTTGCTTTAACTGGGAAGCTATATTAGGTATCGTCCAACAACTCCATTTAACCATCACTTCAAAGGCTGTTTTGGTTTTGGTTTCTACATTAGTTAGATTAAGTCTCTAAAGGAATTGCCAGTTACCTCTAATTTAACCAAGTAATTCAATCGATTCATCTTCCTGAGCTTCTTAGAAGTAGAAAGGTCTTTCCAAAGGACAATTCTTTAAAGTAAAGGTTGGAAGTTGTGCTGAAACTGATAGGCTCCGCAACACTTTGTTGACTATTAACTGTAGGAGACTGTTAGGCACACAGCTTAGCTAAACTATATACTTAAAATTCAATGTTGATATTTCCCATTAAGAACCATAGAATGGTTTGGGTTGAAAGGGACTTTTAAGATCATTTATTTCCAACCCTCTTACTATAGGCAGGGACACCTCCCTCTAGACCAGGCTGCTCAAAGCCCCATCCAGGCTGGCCTTGAATGCCTCCAAGGAAGGGGCACATACAGCTTCTCTGGGCAACCTGTTCCAGTGTCTCACCACCCTCACAGTAAAGAATTTCTTCCTAGTATCTAGGCTAAATCTACCCTCTTCCAGTTAAAAGCTATTTTCCCTGGTCCTGTTATTACACAGGATATATATCTTCATGTACATTCTATACTCAACACTGTTTGCTGTTAAATTCCTATATAATGAGAACCAGAAATCTACTATAAAGGTGCTAAGATAATTGCACCATCAGACAGACATGGAGCTGGAAGCAGAACAACATAAGGAAAATCATCTAAGAAGAACAATATTCCCCATGTCTGACTCCACCTGCGTCATATCTAGGAACAGAAGAATCCTTTTTAATATTTATATACATATTATATATATATATTATTTCATTTAAATATATATACATAATTTTTATTTTGTAAGTTTGCTTAAAAATTACATCAATAAGTCTTTTGAAACATCTCAACAAAGCATAAGTTTTCTTTGGTGCAGTCCTAATGACTTGGCCAGGTAAAAGTAGTCATATATATTAGTTTATCTGACAACATCTTTTTTTTTTTTTGCGTTAAAAACTGTGATTGGTTATCGAAGCTCAAGCTTTCTGGTCACAACACGTTGCATTAAATTAGATTGATAGTGAACAAATTGACAGAAGAGCTGTTCAGAGTTATCTGCAACAGTTGCAGGAACTTAGAATTTAAGGAAGAGTTATGAAAATGTATAAAAATTTGCCACTGGCAAATACATTTATCAAAAGATTTGCTAGCATTTCAGTGTCTGAGTTAAAACTGGAAAGTCTTCCAGTTATAAAGCATTGTACATGCCTGAATGCCAGGTGTGCTTACTATGGCATAAAACCTCCCTATATATGTTTTTTTGCTATTTCTCATAAAGCCTGAAGACAGCACTTTTCCAGACATTGTTGCTTATGCCCTACAGGAAGCATCCATCATGCCATAATAAGCTCTTCCTGCCTGATTTGTTTCTTATTCATCTGGCAATTCATTCAATGTAAACTTCCAGACCTTAGTAAACAAGTTATTATCTTTTAGCCTGCCATGGTAAATTTGTCTCACTGTCCTCAACAATTAGTTGATTTGGACAGTACTCAGTACTAATGGCCTTAAGCACCCAAGATAATACATCTTCTGAATATATTGTCTCTTCCTCTGAGGGTAAGCTCAGAAATCTATCAGAATTAGCATTTTATGCTAGTAGCTTTTTTCATGTTTGCTACAAATCTCTGTTGTGTATTTCTTGAGTTTTGTATACAAATCAACAACAGCACCATCTTTGTGAAGCACATATTTGTCTGCTCTGCAGCAAGCACTGCAGGTTTCCACCCACCCCAGAGCATATCCAGCAGAGAAGAATTCATACAGCCACAAGATAAATCATATTTCCCACAGAGCAGTCTCCATGAAAAAAAAACTTCCTTAAAATCATCAATAGACAAATAAATTGCAGATTTGCTCTGAAACAGCCTACAGTAGCCACAGTAACATGCAACCAGTGTTGTAAGAAACACTACTTTTCAGCAGTTCCTAGTGTTCCCAGGCAATTCCTAAATACCCTGGAGGACAATGATGTGGGGTGCTAGTGTGGTTCTGTTTCTTATGAAAGTGGCTCAATGTCTACAATAGACAAAAAGTAGTTTTGCCAAGACAGAAAGAGACAGATTTTGAAGAAGAATTTGGGTCTTTTGATCTCCCCTATTTCATCTTAATGACAAGATATTTCTCCCTCCTATTTATTTATGTAAGAACTGTTGTGACATTCTCATTCCAGGGCTAGTGAAAATTTGCTCAGAATATATACATGAGTAGCAGAACTAATAAAACACAATTTCAGGTGTTGTTATGTCCTGACTCACTTAGTTTTGCCATGAATGCAATACCCTAAACTTTTCCATCACCTTCTTTCTCTATTATGATATCAACACTGCCCATGATCCCCTTAATCATAAAATCATAGAATCATTAAGGTTGGAAGAGACCTCTAAGATCATCCAGTCCAAGCATCCACCTACCATCAATATTGCCCTCTAAATCACGTCCCTCAGTGCCAAATCTCCACAATTCTTGAACGCTTCCAGGGACGGTAATTCCACAACTTCTGTGGACAAATGTCTCTGTATGTCTGCTCCCCTGAATGGACCTCTGTGTATTTGCACAAGTCATATTTCCTTATGAAATTCACTGCACAGTAGCAAATCCTCGATTAGTTTGCACATCCCCTGTAGCTATTTTTCTTATTTTATCTCGTGTCATGTTTGAACAGTTGGTTATTATGAACTACATTACTTTTCACCCTAAGCACAGCAAGCACCTAAGCACCTTTAGGTAGAATAAGGAGCAAATTTATGTTCGTGTTCCCGTATGAGGAGGAAGATGCCTCAGCATGGAAATGCAATGTCCAGGAGTGACAACATCACTGCGACTAGGCAGGGAACTCTACAGGGTCTATGTAAGCTATCATCAAACAGAGCATCCCCTCTGAACTGAACTCTGAGCAACATGATCTAGCTGTAGATGTTCCTGTTCACTGAAGAGGAGTTGGACCAGATGGCCTTTAAGGCTCCCTTCCAACTCAAATGATTTTAAGATTCTATGATGATTCTATGATTCTCTGTATATAATGTTGATCTGCCTCATTGGAAGAAGGTCTGTAGCATATAGAGGTATGTATGTGCAGACCTTTTCTAGGTAACTATAAACTTTCTTTTTTGTTCTTTCTTAAGTTGTCCCAAATACGAGTATGTTATGGTAGTAGAGAGCAAAGCTAAGAGACACTCTTTGAGCAAGCTTTTTTTGCTTCAGGTTCATTGCTGACCAAGGTTTACAAGGTTTCCAGTTCTTTACAAGATGCCAACTTCCTGCAAAACACAGAGAAAGCTATGCCCTAAGGAACTGCAGTGGATATATGTGAATACGTGTTAAATCACATTGCAAGCAGTACTTACCCACTCTGAAGAAGTGAATATGGGAATGGCACAGGTTAGGTTGCTCTGTGCAAAAATATTTCAAAGCAAATAGAATAACAACTCACAAACCCTGCACTGACCTGATATTGACAATTGATGTGAGATAATCCATCACTAAAAGGATTCAGTTACCATAAACTATTTCATACGCTCAGAATTGTTGAGGTTGGAAGGCATCTCCAGTTGCCTCTAGTCCAGCCCTACTCCAACAGGGCCACTCAGAACAGTGTGCCCAGCACCACATCCAGGGGCTCCAAGGAGGAGACTCCACAGCCTCTCTGAGCAACTTATTCCAGTGCCTTGGAAAGTTATCTGTCTGTCTTTGTCTATCTGTCTGTCTATTTGCTATCTATCAAAAGTAAGAAGAAGAAAAAAAAAAACAAAAACAGACACGAACTAATTTTAAAACAGTTGGTTTCTGAGGATAATCTAAACAAATCAGAAGCTATACATGTGATGGCATATGATTTGAACGTGCAGTCCATCAACCCAGTATCTTTAACAGCACAGGCACAAAAATACTACACTACATGACACTTCAGAAAATGAAAGCATCCTGCTACATACACAGCAAATAATCAACTAATGAAGTTCAGGAATTATTTAAAAAGATGTAAAAAATATTCTGCTTTACTTGAATCTGCACTGCTGTAGCCAGAGCTTTTCAGTCTCCTGATAACATGACTTCAGTAGTAGCTTCCCTCTGCCAGATAACAAATCATTTGCATCTGTTTCTAAATTTAATCCTTTTATTTATTTATTTATTTATTTATTTTCAATGATGCATTCCTTCAAAACTATTTTCACCTGCAAAGTGCTGAAGTTCTTAGCTATCTGTATGGCATAATTTAAGTTTCAGGGCAGCAAGCAACATACAGAGAAATATCTAGTATTAATAATGCAATCATATTCAGCAAGTCAGTGGTACAGACTGAAACACAATTGAGTGCTTTGATACAGAAATCCAGGTTATTTCATGTTCCTCTGCTTGTTAATCAGAAGTAGCCTTGGTTTGTGAATCTTCTGATTTAGTGTTCAGACAAAGAAAGAAACATGTATCTACAAGGAGAAAACCGTCAGTCTTTCTGTCCTCTTGAGTATAGCATGGAGAATTTAAAAATACAATTGAAAAGTTGTTACCTTCTGATTTTGGTTTTAGAATCATTTTGGTTTCAGTGAAAGCAACATCTTTCCTGTATCACTGGTGCTTCTGATTATAAGAATCACAAAGGAGTGGCGCAAAGGGTGTGATACACATTCTCTTGCACAAAGATTGCAACAGCATCACCCTGTCATCTTGCTCTGCGGATGCAGTTTTTATTACTCTATTATAAAGTACATATGCTTTCCCTGTGTGTTACAGCCTGAAATTGAACAGCTCTCACTTAGCTTTGGATAGGTCCTATATCTATAGAAAGAAGAGCTACTACAAAAGAAAATGGCTTTTTATGTTCATTGTTGTAAAGATTTAAAAAAGCCTCCAATTCTATATTATATCTCCACTTTCAAATGCAAATACAGGTTTCAGCTTAGCATTTTGTGTACTGCTTCTCTTTTCTTTATGTGATGTTCCTATTTGCTGTTCATGGTTGGAGCAAAGGTCTGTAGAATTGTAAAGGCTGCAAAAAAAAAAAAAAAAAAAAAAAAAAAAACATTTACAGTAACTTCTTTGCTGGTACAAGCTACTTGGCTGTATGCCTGCTGAAGTACAGAATTTTTGAAACCTCTGTGAATTCCTATAAGTTAACGTCACTCACAAAAAATGACATGGCTGGCTATAATTCAAGATATACATCAGTTGGAGTTGGTCTCCTCAGCAGATTTAACGGGAAACCATGAGAATGGTGAAAAATCTGTCTCTGAAAGATCTATCACAGATGAAGCCCTCCAGGATGGAGACTGACCAAAATGCTGTATTTGGCCCTCAGTTCATTGTGTTTCTAGTCACCATATTCTCTGAATCTCAGCAGGCTCCAGCTAGCACCTCCGGCAGCTCCCTTTGGATAGAAACTTTGGATGTTGCCCCCAGCCCACAAGCCCAGAAATGACCACTGGGTCTGAAGATTTCTACTAAAGTTCCAAGTCTTTGGTGCTTTGGTTTTCCACTTCAGCTCTCGACAGCTGAAATCAAATGACAGAAAATTTTTGCAGTTTTCTTGACTAAGATATTCTTTACTAAGGTATTCTTTACTTTAAAGGTATCAGTCAAGGCGTACAGGTCTGGACAACAATAAGATAACACTTGCCTGCAGTTCCTTGCCTTAATTTCCTCACTGCTCTGAAATCTTCAGTGGCCATGACCACAATCCAGCAAGCAATCTCTAATTTTGTGTTATACGTGGCTATTCCTCTGGATCTTGAATTCTATTTCCTTCTCATAGATTTATATTCAGTTTTTCTCAGCTACTCTTACAATGAAATAAGAGCAGAGGTAGTGAATACATCCCTGTATTCCTCTGTCCTAGGTACCTTTTTTTTTTTTCACTTATTTTTTGAATAATCTTACCCTTTCTTTGTACCACTAAACATCTGAATTTTTAAGAGCGAGTAAACAAAGCAAATTTCTTAGCGCTTCTGTGTGGAGATTTTGCACTCTCTAGTCCTTTCAGATAGACTCAGCTTTGTCATTTTCACTTATGCTTCACCCACTTCGTTGTCCCATGGTAACCCTGAGTAGTTGTTACAGTTTCATGCCCTCACATTACCCGTGGCCCCGGAGTTATGAAATAGTCCTCATTGAAATATAGAGATTGCTACAAGAACTATTCAAGTGCATAAACCATGAATTTCCCCAAACTGATGGAGAAAGGATCTGGGAGTTCTGGTGGACAACAGATTGGTCATGAGCCAGCAGTGTGCCCTTGTGGCCAAGGGGACCAATGGTATCCTGGGATGCATTAAACAGAGCGTGGCCAGCAGGTTGAGGGAAGTCATCTTCTCCCTCTACTCTGCCCTGGTGAGGCTGGTGAGGCCACATTTAGACTATGTCCAGTTCTGTGCTTATCAGTTCAAAAAAGACAGGTATCACCTAGAAAGAAGGACTCTAGTGGAGGGCCACATGATGATGAAAGGCCTGGAGCATCTCCCCTGTGAGGAAAGGCTGAGTAATGTGGGTCTGTTCAGCCTGGGGAAAGAAGATGGAGAGAGGATCTGATAAATGGATGAGGCCAGGCTCTTCTCTTCTCTGCTTTAGCAGGGGGGTTGGACTCAATGATCTCTTGATGTCCCTTCCAATCCCTGTGATTCTGTGATTCTATGATTGCCCTTCAGAGGTCTGTTTTACCAAGTATGATGCATTAATTTTTTTTATTAAAGTTCATCTTCAACCAAACAAAGTTGAATGATTTATCATATTTGGGGATCTGAGTGGAAAATGAAGGAATGGAGATAAGATTTAAGTTCAGCATACTACCAATAATTATGTTTTCTATTTCCCAGATTAGCTGGGAATATAGCTGAATCTTCATTTTTGGCTTTAGTGTAGTGTTTAGAGCAGGTTATTAAAAAAAAGAAAACAGCACAACAAACACATAGCTTAATGAAAGCAAACTTTCACCATGCTGATCTACTATATTACACTTTATGTAGTAAAGTTGGATCTCCTCAGATGCTCACAGATGTTTTTCAGACTCTGGCCTAAATTATGGGTCCAATAGTTTGTGCAAATTAGCCTTAGAGGGTAAAAAATAGCACATGTTTTTCCAGAATAGAACAGTATTGACCTTGGATGGCTTTCAATACAGTGATGGCACGGTGCCATAGACAATCATCCTCTTGTATAGCAAGGGAGCAATGAGAAACTTGGAAAAATGCCTTCACACAGAGGGGTGCGTTAACTGGAGTACATGTGGAGGCTTTTGAAACCCAGAAAAGAGTGAAAAGTAAATAAATAATCAAGGAAACAACAAAACATGAAAAATAAAGAAGAAGAAAGATGCATTAATAAATGCCAAGACAAATGCCCAAGCCATGATAATTCAGATAAAGTACTGTCTGGGTTCAGATGCTTACTTAGTGTGTTCGAAAATGGAATTAGGAACTTGGATTACAGAAAAAACTGAGATCTCCAGTCATGGAGGTACAGTCCCATCTGTCTGGGAATTTTGTAGACACACACAATATCACCAATAGTGGTAGTCCAATGTTGGAGAATCCAATTTATATCCATCCATCACCACTGCAGCTGCCTCATTCCATGGGCATGTAGCATTGCATTAAATGCAAGCTCAACCTGTGAGAAAAGACAACACTCCTTATGTTGTCTGTGAGAGGAAACCCCCTAAATTTAGCTGCTATGTCCCTATAGAACCTCAGTTATTCTAATTCCTACTGAGTGGAGCTAGGCTATCCTCTCCACAGGCAATGATGCTTACTGCCACTCTAATGAGCAAGTATTTAAATCAAATTATGCTTAACAGAGTGAAATAAATGTCAGGCACACCACCTTTCATTTAAAAGAGTTACCATAAGTGTCATGGGAGTTCCTGGCTCTTCAGTTAGGACACAACTTCTTCCTACAAGAAGCCTTCCCTATTATATGTTTTACTGAATCCTGCAGTTATTCTTAGCAGTTTATAGATCCACGATTACATGCTACATGCTCAGCGGCGTTCATGTTTCATATCAGGGAAGACCAGAACACTCACCTTACTCCCTTTATTTGCTTTCCAAATCAAAGAAGTTCAGATCCAAAAAAACGTACAGGAAATGTAGTATCTTCCCACGTCTTCAAACTGGAGAGCATCCCAGAGCATGTCTCAGTGTATGTCACAGATATTCCTGATATAAACCTACTTTCAAGAGTAATTAGATGAAGTAGTTGATGTTGTGACTCACCTAAATCCCTCACTCTGGTCTGGGATGCAGATAATGAAGTTTTCAAGATGGAACTCATGCCCTTTGGTCATTTTATTGAGGAGCTGAGTCAGCTGTTTACCTGATTGTTAAAGAGTAGATATACTCCTTTACAGTGAGGTAAATGTCTCTTACCACAAATGTTGTGCTTGTATTTGGTCTGTGAAAGGTCACAGTTGTTAACTTTGGCAGTCTCTAGTGTTCTACCATTAAATCTCCTTGAAAGATTGATCTACATTTAAGATAAGAAGATTTTGAATCAAACTCTCAGTCTCATTTTCATTATGGAAGCTCTTTCCAAAAATATTTCATGTGTCATGAGATCTTTAGATGGATGTCTCATTTCTAGTTCCTGCCAATCTGCATAAGTCATCCGGCAACTTAGAGTATGAATCAATGGGCAATAGGCAGTGCAGTGACACTGAGAGGAAAAGGAAAATATATTGGACATGCTCAGTGGATGTCTTTCACACAACTGTGAACAAACAAACCAGGCAGGACACTTGATTAAACACCATAAGTGTGCTCTGCAGAGCAAATTATGATAAATTGCTAATATTGATTACTTTTAACCAGAAGGATGAGATTGTCTGGTGTTTAAATTTAGGAATGCAGCCAAAAAATACCTTGACCTCACCTCTGCACTGCAAACCAATTCAAAATTAATTGAGGCTGCGATTTAGGTAGAAGTCGCAATTATGTGACAGTTGATTTATTAATATAAGAGCTACCTACAAACCAGATGTGTTCTTCACTGTTACGTGATTTTTGTGGCTTAGTTAGTTAATGCAGGAAAAACTCCAGGATGTTTATAGTCTTTGCTTAGTGACTGTAGTATAACACATTTTCATTTGAATTAATACACTTTTCATCAGCTATTAACAGTTGTAGGTTGTTTTGTTTCTTTTATGTTTTTTTTTTTGTTTTTTTTTTTTTTTGCTTTGTAATGATTCCATTTTCCTCTTTTTCTTTTTTAATTTTGCTTTTAATTTGCTTAGCAGCTTGTATTGCTGAATACATAATCATATAACCAACTGGGATTTGGAGTACTTCGGCAATTCAGCTTTTGCAACAGTCACGTGAAGCTGCAAATACTGTCTGCTGGTACTGCTTATTGCATGTTGCACTCTAAACAAAAGCATATATTGTCTGACCTGAATCCTCAGGACCGTTAAGCTACCTTATTTCTTTTCTGGCTTTGTGCTAGAAAACTACCGTGAGTGCTGGTCATCTTCTTTTACAGTGTGGACGTAGGTGGAAAAGCCTGTTCTTATAAATCTTTTCAACATGCATGTATCGCAGACACATTTATATATATATAACTGATATTGGGTCTAAGGACAAATAGTTAAGGACAAATAATAGTTTTTATTTCATTAATTACAAATATATGTATTTTTTAAGTAACTGAGTCTTCGACTTTGTCTCTTTTTGCCTTTTTATATTTATGTAGATATATACATTTTATCACAAATTAATTTAAAGTTTAAATAAACTTATCCAGATTTGCATAATTACCCATACTCGAAAGATCACAAAGTGAGGCAACCCAAAAAAAAAAAAACAAATTCAGGGAACCTCTTTTCTGTCGAAAATAGGTATGGACCATATGACCATGCCCACAGATAATATGAGCTGACAGTGTGACCAGGTGGCCAAGAAGGCCAGTGGCATCCTGGCTTGTATCAGAAATAATGCAGCCAGCAGGAGCAGGGAAGTGATCATCCCCCTATACCCAGCTCTGGTGAGGCTGCACCTTAAGTACAGCATTCAGTTTTAGGCTTCTCACTATGAGAAAGATTGTGTCCAGAGAAGGGGAGCTGTGAAGAGACTGGAGCAGAAGTCTTATGGGAAGTGGCTGAGGGAACTAGGATGATTCATTCTGGAGAAGAGGAGGCTCAGGGGAGACCCTACTGCTCTCTACAACTCCCTGAAAGGAGGTGCTGACAAGATGGGGTTTGGCCTCTTCTCCTGGGTAACAGTGATAGGATTGAGAGGTATTTTCCTCAGTTAGCACCAGAGGAGGTTCAAGCTGGTTATTAAGACAAAATTCTTCTCCAAAAGAGTGGTGATGCAGTGGCACAGGCAGCCCAGGGAAGTGGTGGAGTCACTGTTACTGGGGATGTTCAAGAACTGTGTAGATTTGGCACTGATGGACATGGTTAGTCAGCATGATGAGGTTGGGTTCATGGTTGGACTGGATAATCTTAAAGGTCTTTTCCAACCTTAATGATTCTTTGATTCTGCAATAACGTTGTCCTATAAACATGAAGAAATCAGGGTATTTTGATTTCAATTCTCTATTTTGGGTCACACAACTGAAACACTGAATCCTGCGCTTTGGGAAACCTGGTGAGACTTCAGTTTCAGGAATCAGATTGGGAATCTCCTGGGCCGCTTCAGCTGCTGGCAGTGTCTCCTTGGCTCCATTCCTTTAGATACTTATGTGCTTTCAGTTGGAATAATGGTAGGCTACAAGCAGTATTATATAATGAAATCTCTGGGACCCACTGCAGAAAGAAAAATAAGATGGAATATTCTGTCTGAAGTAGAGAGTTCAAAACAATGCAAAGTATGGTGAATTAAAGTCACAGTTCCACAGCTCAGTGTAATGGTCCTATCCTCAACTAAGTATTGTAGGTAATGTGTAGGGAGGGAAACCCACCTTAAATCTCAGCTTGAATAGAAATTTGTAATTAAATATAACAATATATATTAATATATTAATATAATTAATTAATATATAATAATATATAAGATTAGCTAGCAAAAGCAAAGGGAAAAAGTAGTAGATAAATTGTAATTATTTTGCACTTACTTTCCTTCTGTTCAACTCATCCTCATGATCTATAATGTACTACCCTCTCTCTATAATGTAGTATTTTATGTATTTTAATACCTAGCACTAGGTATTACCTAGCACTAAAAAAACCTACAGAAATGTTACATTTAAAAGCCTACAATATCAGTCCTTTTTTCTGCCAGTGATCTTCACCTGTTTATAAGGATCATACATGCATACAAACAGATGTAATTCAGAATTTCAAAATGCATTTCCTGATCTATTTATATATAGAGACAATGTCTTGTGTTTTTGTTTGTTTCTTTGTTTGTTTTGTTTTGTTTTGTTTTGTTTTTCCTTTTTCTTGCTCATTTATACTGATATCTTTCCCCTGCACACCTTTTTATTCCTTGGTGATAGATAAACCAAAAGAAGAGCTCGGCAATTACATTGCTAAAAGTTTTATTAATACAGTATTCAGCTCTATTCTACTGATAATTTTAAGGCTCAATCTCCTGAGAATTGTCAGGGTTAGAAACAGGTTTTCTATCTTATTGGAGAGCTGTGAATTTCAGCTTTTCATATGTATCAAGTGTTATGCAGCATTTATTTAGAAACCTGGCAGATCATGAAATATTGAACCTTAAAACAGGAGTGACATTTTGATTTATATAAAAAAGGACTGATTCTTCTCAGTTTCCCTTTCTTAAGCTGCATTATTCTGTTGACAAGAGAAGCATTGCTCCTCTATTTACACCAGCAAGACAACACAGAATCTGGGCTAAATGGTTTTAAAAAGCTTTCTACTGTTTGTTTTTTAAAATGACATGCTTCTAGAGTCTGGAAGCTTGGGGAATTACATGATATAGTTGTTCAGAAGTTTTCCATTTGGCTGAAATTTTACANTCTAAAATAGCTTTCCTATAAGATGTGAGGTTTAAATAAAATACAGGTTGGAGTTATAGAACTTTTTTATTGGAGGAAGTTTGAGCTGGCCAGCGTAATTCACTTAGTCATTTCAAACTTGATGTCATAAAACTTTTATATCATCACAGAACATTTTCTTCTTTACAGCCTTATCTGTTAAAAAAGTTTGAGATACAGGCTATTCTTGATGAATGACCATAGACACTATATGTCAGTTAACTAGCATAATTTTTTATTGTAGCTATTAATTGTGTGAGGAATTCAATCTTTCATCAAGGCAACAGTTTGTTGTTTTGAAGAATTTTTCCTAAATTCCTGTATCCCAGTGTACTTTTGAGCTACTTTGAAGACTGAATACTCATATTTCTCTATTTCCAAGTAGGAATGAAAATAGAAATAAAAACAAAAACCAAGCCCAACCAAACAAAAAAGCATGACAAAACAAAAGACTGATACTGAAAGGAAGGAGAAAGTACTCAGGGCTCCCCGGTTTGGTTCCAGGTCTCTTTTGTGGAGTTAAGATGATGTTTTCTTCCGTTAAACAAACAGCCTCATGGGTTTTTTTGACCTCCCATCTCAGTATCTTTAATCTGTTCAAGTTTTCACAGAGTTCAGGGGCTCATTGTCTGCTCCAGTCTTTACCATCACAGTCAATAATGATAATAAAAAATCATATTGTCACTATGACTATGAAATAGTGAGCAAGATATACAGCCTGTACAAGAGGATGAAATTTATGATAACAAGCTGAAGCTCATTTGTGGCAGAAGTCTCATGTCTTGGCTTGATGAAATGTTTTGTAAAAATAACAGAGATTTCATATTGATTCAACATTTCCAGACAATTGAAGAAGCATTCAAGAAGTATCAGATGCAAGCAAAAGGGTTCTGATAACTCTGAAAGAAAAATATTTGAACTACATAGTGTTAGTTGCTGAGATGTAGAACCGAGTTCCCATTTCTGTAATGTTAACATTAATAGACTTCAGTAAACTCCCTCCTGCTCTGCCCAAGTGGACAAGTAAACACAGTCCTGCCCTTTCATGCTGCATTTTGGGCGGCAGTAAATATCTTGTAGGAATCCAGACCCTTTATGACAGCGGCCAGCTGACATCTAAACCTTTGCTGCTGTTTTTATATTCAAGGCTAAACAATGCCTTCCACCAGCATTGTCTCTTGATACTTGTTCGTCTTCAGTTTGTTTGTTTTTCAGATCTTCCTGAAAAACACGCAGCTGATGACAACTGCAATGTATTGTTGCTGTCAGCAAGCACGCAGTAGAACCAGTGAACAATGGCAGACTCCAAAGCAAGAGACATAATGCAGTTTTAGCAGATAACTTGGAGTTACTTGGTCAAAAATCGATTTCAGAAAGTCAGTCACAGTACAAATTTCAGATGGTTTGAATCTTTACATCATTTTTATGCTCTGTTATATAGAGCTGCAAATAAAATCTCTTACCAGTGGCATTTAACAAACATTAAGAGGCTGTTCATTCCTAGGAAGAACTGCAATGAAGGATCATTTTGACCAAAACATCAAAACAGGTCTCACTCATACTGCATCCAAATTGTGTGTTTATACTATTTTATTTTATTTTATTTTATTTTATTTTATTTTATATTTATTTATTTATTTTGTAATTATCTTTTGAGCACAGAGATATCTTTGAAAAAAAGTAATTGAAATATGTAGAAGCAAGATACACATCAATATGGTCACCAAATAATACTAGAGTAAAAGCAGTGCAATGGGGAGGAGGATCTGGTCTATTCAAGGAGGAAATGAACACTTTTAACAGTATAAATCCAGTACTCCCTCAGGAAAGCGGTAACAATCAGAAAAGACAAAGCTCTTGAGAGATGTTTGCTTGTTGTAACTATTTTGTATCAGTTGTGCAATTATGTGTTACAATACAAAGCAAGGTCTCTGCCCTGAGAGGGGACAAGCCATCTGTTTTTCGTGTCTGCGTCTGCTCCTGGAAATTTCACAGATGATGGCTCTACAGAGAAGGTTGAGCTGAACTGTCTTCCAGCAGACTCTACCAGGGACAATTGTACACATGGTGACATTCAGCTGTGCTTTACTCATTGCTGCTTCTCTTCCAATTTAACATTTACCACTTGCTAAAGTATCTGAGATCACTTGGATGCTCCAGGCAGATTATAGACTTAGAGGAGGGTTTGTATACTTGGTGGATAGTCAGACACTGAGTGAAGATACTGGCAACATCGTTACTCTGAACTGCCATTACCCATATTTTGAGGAGAATGTTATTGAAATATTATATAAGAAAGAGCTTGAAAACTATCTTTGTAACTAATATCAATAAAATGGGTACATCTTCAGAGATATTTTTAAATGTCTTATTTCTACTAATTGAAAAATAGAGATTAAAAGCTTATCTGTTCACTCTGTCAGACAAAGCCTATTTGTAAAATGGTGAGATCCACCAGAGACAGCTTGATCTGTGATCCCAGTAAGTGTCTTTAAAAGTAACTTTTTTAATATTGTAGGAAAATTATTAAAAAAAAAAAACAAAAAACTTAATAAGACCTATACTGTAAGTCTTTAGTATTAATAAATGTACCACTTCAGAGAGCCTTTTCTGGAGACCTGATGACTTTCATGTGTGATAATTACAGATCAATAAGTATTATGCTTTTAATCTCAGCAGAGGGATTTTCTGTTTATTGATGAAACTAGTAACACAGTCATAACAGAAGATTAGAACAGAAGATAATATGGGATTTCTCATTTAAAGTTTCTATTTTCAGTTATGTGATGCAGTTCATACCGTATTTCTTTCAATTACCACTTTGTTGGGTATGGTCCTTTCTAAAAGTTAGGCAGCATGTATGTAGTGCCCTGCTTCAGGCTGACAACAGGGGAACTGTCAATTCTGTGCTCATTGTCCTACGCCCTGCCTTTAGCAGCATGGAAAAAGAATCAAATCTGACGTGAGTGCAGAAGTTCTAGAAATGAAGCCAAACATGTGGTCCATGCAGATGTGGATGCAGCCAGGGCTGGGATGTGTGTATGAGTGAAAGTGATGGCTGTGATTTATGGGAGTGCTGATCATTCACAACTGCTGCTGAAGTCAGTGGGAGTGCTGCCATGAATGTATAAAGTTATAAACAGAGTAAAATGTCCTAAGAACGAATAGAACCTTGTTAAAGAAAGCAGAATTGACACACTTGATCTAGGTGGAGGAATTTTTTCTTTGTTTATTATTTTGTGTGTGTGTGTGCGCCACCACTCAAAGATGCTCTGTGAAAACATTTCCATTACTATTTGCATTGCATTCTGCAACTGTGGTAGTGAGCACTACTGGGAGAGAAATTACTGCTTTTATCCTCCCAGCCAGTTTGAATAATGTGAAGTAAGCAAGCTGCACAACTCTATGGTCTTTCTTTACCTGCTCTTCCTGAAGTACAGCTGTCCTGATTGATTTGGAATGAGGTAATAGGAAGAGGGAGGTATTATTCATTTTGTTGTTTCTTTACAGCACATTTTACTATAGTGTCAATGGAGCTATAGCATCTCAAATTGAAACCCTGTCAACATTACAAATATTTCTTCCATAAGTCTGATGTCAATCTGCAAAGTGTTAATGATTTTAATATGATTAATGATATATAGGAAATCAAAATCATATTAAAATGTTATACTCCCAACTGAAGTGTTGCACCCAACTGAATAAAATCCAGATGTGTGAAGATATTCAGTAAACTTGATGACGTTCACAACCAGATGTTCTCCTGGTTTTGCTCTGCTGTACATTTGCTCCCAGATGATGCCCAAAAGTTCCCTGGTGATCAGGAAAATCTTTACATCATTTTATTATTGTAGAAATGTATGGGGAAATATACAAACAGCAGCAATATTTGCAGTCCTTTATTGATATTCAACTGTGCATTTATACTTGCTACCAGAATAAGAGACCAAAAATATACTTGCAAATGCTGCACTTGTAACCTAACAACTTTTTTTTAATTTATTTCTGAGGCTCAGTGGAAAACTCTGTTCTGTATCTGTAATCTTATCAGTGCTATAGGAAGAATGTTGTAAATGTAGAAGTCAGTCACGTAGCATCAGCTAGTGGCTGGCACAGGAACAAGGCTGTACATGCACTGAGTGTGTCTCAGTGCATTTATCATTCTTGACACAAAATAGAGAATTTATTCAATGACTTGATGATCTAACATCTTTCTATCCATAAGCTAAAGTAACATTATGTTAAGGCCCTAAATCTCTTTTTGGAGGTGTTGGAGGAGAATGGAAGTGCTTTCCTTCTCGAGCTCTGAAGATTTCAGCCGGCTGAATGTTAACATAGAACAAATGGAGAACATCTCCATATGTCTTTATACCAGCTCAGAGATATCGCACTCCTGTGATTAGCTTTGTGTTATTTTAAAGCACATCTGAAAAAGCTGGCCAGATTCCTTCCTGGAAGAATAGACCTTTCCCCACTGATGATAAAAGAAGTATCTGGTGACCATCATAGGCAGAGACCTTTCAGGTATGCTAAGCAGAATGAATCTCTCTATGGGTGAGACACCTTACACAATGAAAGAAAAAAAANAAAAAAAAAAAAAATCACTTCTAGACAGTAACAATTGTTTACAACACAGTTTCACAGTACTGAAAAACTACCACTCAATAAATAGCTCCAAAATATTTTACAGGAGACTTAGGGAGGGATAATTCTAGAGTGAATGAAAAGAGATGGAGATGGCAAAATAAGGATTATATAGTAACACAGTGTCAGCCACAAAAGAAATTTGTAACCGTGTTGATTATGGCAAAAGATCAACTACTGATTGCAGTGGGGACTATGGCTGACACGGTATTTAAGCAACTTGACTGATATATGAAGTCATTTTTTGTTTGTACTACTTTTACTCAGCATTCAGTTTTTGAAATCGCTTTGCAGTTGTTATGACTTTTGCTATCCAGTAAATTGCTGATGAAATTAGTATATGAATACGTACATGAATCCATCCACAAATACTAGAGTGCACATGTTGTTCATGTCAACAATGTACTACATTTGAAAAATAAAGACTAAATCTCTTTATCACCATTCAGGCCCTCAGACAATATTGGAGAAAAAAGGACTGAGATGAAGTGTTTCTATCTCAGAGAGAGAACACTAGCTTAAAAAAAAAAAAAAAAAGAAGAAACAGAAAATAAAAGAAAAGGAGAAGAAACAGAAGAGAAGGAGGAGAGGAGAGGAGAGGAGAGCAGAGGAGAGGAGAGGACAGGACAGGACAGGACAGGACAGGAGAGGGGAAATTTTAATCTAACAGTGCAGTTTCAGCTGTTGTAATGGATATGAGGTTTGCCTTACATTTATCTACACATGACTGAGAGAACAGTACATTCTAACAGCAAATATTTTTTCACATGTCCTTAGCCATGATCCTTAAGCTCTGGGATTCATTGTTCCCAGCTGCAGAATATAGCATACACCTTATTCAAGGATAAGCTTTGGAAATTTATGTCATTTTACTTTGCAAATGTACATTAGTGTAAAGCATAGTCTTGATTTTTCCATAATACTTTGAGGGATCATTGCAGTACACATAATAACAACAATAAATATTGACAATAATAACACCAAAGTGATCTCAGTGTTTGCACCTTATATCTATTTAACATCTTTCTCAGCACAAAAGCAAGAAACTCCTGCTCATGCAGAAATGTCATTGTTAAAGTGCACATCAGGGTGATTCCTTTGAGCTTTCAGTGGAGGACCATAAAAAGAAATTTATGTTCTCCTGACCACTCGTATGCAAGCTATGAATTGTTGACATTGGCATAACTAATATAGTGAAAGCTGCCTGGTAAAGAGCATTCAGCAAGCAGATGACACAAACATTTTTCCTGCTATATGTGATGTGAGTTTTCTGTTTTTGTTGTTGTTTTCTTTTGTCCTGTAATACCCTGCAGAGGGTACTTTTGAAAGAGAGCAAGTTCAATAGTAAAAATGATTAACGGGCCTCTGTAAGCAAAGAGGCAGATAATAGCCTTGGAAAATATATGTAGATGTACTTCTGGTGTGAGAAGAGAGCAAGGAAAATAACTGTAGTTTGTCTAGAAAGCTTTGCAAGAAAAAGAGATTTGAAGGAGTTATGGCTCAGAGCAACATCCAGAAATTCAGAAAAAGAAACTAAATATTTCCATGGAGGAAAAATGTCCTGAAAATATTTTTTTTTAGAATTCCAATATCTAATCCTGATCTTACTGACACAGTTTTGGTGAATTCACTTGCCTCTGATAGCTGGAAGCAAGAATGTCTCAAATGCCATCGCACACCTGAGTTTATAGAGATGAATCAGCCAAGGGTATGATCAGTTGGGAACAAGTGATCAAGCAGAAACATTCAAAGAAACAGTTTCTTCTTTTTGCAGGTTACCAACCTTCAAAGGAGTCTGAATTTTGGCATGCTCATAAATACCTAAAACATGAATTGGAATGTATTAGTCTAAAGAAATTATCATTGCCTTCAGCGTTACTTTTATCCATTCTATTCTGTGTCACAGTACATTGAAAGCAAGTGCATGACTAGTGCCTACATTTCAGATAATGAATGATGTCTTAAATCTCATGCCATCAGCAGGTGTTTTCAAAGATGAGAGCAAAGCTCTTATAGATTTTTTATTTAGGTGAAAGTAGACACTGTTAAGAAGTCTGAATGAGCAAAACCATAGCCCACTACTTTTGGTCTTCTCCATTTATATTTGCATTCTTTTTTTTCTTTATGTGATCTACTAATTTGATTTTCTTTCCTTGTATTTTATCATGGCAAACATAAAATGTATCTGTTGTTACTTGCATCTATCAAATTTGTGTTGAAAAGTGATGCTTAGTTAAAGATGAGCTGAAATCTTGCCTCTAGATCAAATTTAAAATCAGTGATGCACTACATGAGAAGTATTACCCTTAGAGTGCTTCCGTAGTTACTATTATGTGTCTCATGGGAATTTTAAAAGATTAATTTTCTCTCTTTGTTTGTTTCTTTTCTTTTTCTTTTTTTTTAAATCATGGACTGTGGTTTTAGGCACAATACAGATTTATTTCCAGCCAGTATAATTGAACAATCTTATTAATCTTCATGTGAGAATATTCTGCTCAAAACTTTGTTTGTTGGCAAAGAAGAAACATGTCCTTTTATATACACATACAAAGTCAAAAACTGTATAAATTAAATCTTAACAGTCAAATCCAAGAATTATTATTGATTGAGATCTAAACTGTAGAGGAAAAGAAAGAATAATGCAGTTAAAACTAGTATAAATACACATGCTTCTCAGTTTCTTCCCACTGGCTTGCTGTTATCCGTACTCTTTCCTTGCTCCTCTGTGTTGGTAGCTTTGTTCTGGTGGTGGCTGTTTGGGGTTGGGTTGCAACAAACTGTCAGAATCTGGAGTTCTTCCCCAAGAGGAATACAATATGGTTAATGGTTTCTTCTCTGTTCTAGAATCCATCTGGGGTACCATTTCTAGATGTTTGCTAACATTCTTTTACACCTAGCTCTTCGTTTGTCTCCAGTTCCACCTTAAAGCTGCACTTACTATGTATGATGCCTTTTGTATATGACAGATACTCCTTTTTACACCTAAACTCAGTTTTGTCCATCTTCAGGTCTACATTTCTTCAATTGTTCATGGATGAATTGTTTAAAGCCATGGGGTCTACAGAGCCCGCCTGCACCCCTTCTTTTATCTCCTCTCTGTACTTCTTGGTACCACATCCTGTGTCACCTCTTTTTATTTTGTCTGTACAACAGCATTGTGTTAGTCATAAATATCTCATTGTACATGGAATAGCTGTCATCATGAAACAGAAAAAAAAAACTCAGGCAGGTCAGAAAAACATCACTCAGCAAAAGCATGACAAACTCCAGTCCTGAGTCATTGCAAATGCAAAAACAAACCTTATGGCATGCTATAAGCAATGGGAGTACTGTAATGAAAGGCTACAGGGCTCCAAGATCTATCGACATCTGATTTATATAGCTAGTTTGTACAGAAACACTGTCATTCCTAAAGAAATAAGTACTATATATGCCATCCATAGCAAGAAACTCTATGTTATATCAGGAAGGAAAAAAGCCTAGTGAATAGATAAAGGAATACAGGTTTTGGTATTGCCCTATGTCCTATTTCTTTATTTTTTTAATATCCATTTTGTAGCTCTGGATGAGTAAGACCCTCTCATGGTTATGAAACCTGGAGGCCCAAGAGATGCAAGTCTGCTGCAGTTGTTTCCCAGTTCCAGACAGGATTTATGCTGAGCATGTATTTCCTACAGGTATACATGCATACATATACAATTCACATGTGCACAAATTATGCACTTATATTCATGGACAGGCACACAGGCAAACACATTGACAACTCACAAAAAGTACAAACAGCACCAAGAGTCTCATTCTCTTCTTCCCTCTGGCTCAATAAGTTGAAGTTCTGTTATGGGAAATATATATACTTACGCAAAACCTCCAGAAGTAAATCTCAGACAAAAAAATTGCAAAAAATAGCTATGTTCTAATAACTAATTTCTAAAGAGCTGTTTCTCTAAGAGGCAATTTCTACAATATATTAACAAATTTCTGTTTAATAGCTAGAAATATGTAGAAATGGAGTTCAATGAGAAGATAAGATAGGCTGTCTATCAGATACAGATCATGGCCAGAGGAGGACATAATTTAAACTTTTTAAAGCTCTTTGTAGGAAAAAAGTTACATTATCACTTTTGTTTTGCTCTCAGATAAGATTTCAGCTGTATCAAAAATTCTATAATTATAGCTATGTGTGGTTGCCTTTAGCTTTCTTATTTTATCTCTTGTTTTATAGTATAGATGTAAATGTGTGAATGAATTCATCTTCCAATCAGTCTCAAGACCCAACAGAGGTAAGCTGAGTAGCCAGTTAAAAAGACACAGATTACAAAGCTGCGGAGTAATTTGCTCACTATTACTTAGTCATAGGATAAGTGCACAACAGATGGTTAAAAACACAAGTAATTAGAAAAATTGGTAAAGAAAAAAAGTCAGTTTTGTTATCAAATTGAGGTGTTGGTGGATAACGTAAAATGGGACTTAAGAGGGTCAAGTCATACCAGCCAGTATTCAGCCAGCATCATCCTTTTGATTTTATTTCTGATATGTAGCTAGTAAGTAAAATTCTAGGGGGATCTATTTTAGTTAGCATTACTTTCATTATGGTCAACTCATTAAAGAGCTGAAAATGTCATAATAAGACATATAATTATCATTTAAAAAGGTTCAATTTTTACTCCTGAACAAGTGAACACTGAAGTTTCTCAAGAGATCCAGAAGAAGAAAAAAATAGATTGAATTATCTTATTTGGGTTTATTTATACTTAGACTATTAAATAAGTGTATTAAACTAGCTGCCCTCTTAATTGCATTTGATTAAGAGGTGAAGTATGCTTTTTATCAAAATTTCTTTCAACCACACATGGTCTGGGAATTCTTCAACATTTATTATAGAAGGTTAATTACACTAAATATGCTGGAACAAGAAACTGAGGTTATAGGAAACATTGTACTTGTCAAAGAAATTAATCTCATGATGGCCAAACCTTTCTTCCCCCATAATTTTTCATTTAGATCTTTGTCACCCATCTAAATCACCGTGGACTGCAGGCTCTGACCATTGACTTTCAGGGTTAGAAGTAGCATAGAACTTTTGACCCATTCAATTCTAATTTATTTATTTTATTTAATGTGTTTACTTTGGTTTTCATATTAATCACCTGTCAGAGAGCATTTCTTAGCTTTGAAAGGAACTGTGTCCATTTTCTTCAGCTCAATAACCTGAAACTGCCAAGAGTGAACTGCTCATCTCAGTGTGAATAAACTGAATTGCATTTGTCATTTCTGAGCTTGCTGATGGTTTCTCTTGCAAACAAAGTGCAATCTTTTGTGAAAGAAGAAATACTGCGTGTTTAACTGCATATTGGGTTTTGTTGTTCTGTTTTCATGAGTGGGTTGATTATCGATGTACATGTCATGAATGAGGAGGAAAGCATGTGCTCATCAATGATTCCAAGAAGAACACAATACTTCTCATCAAATTTCTGTTTATTTGTTCTGCCAAATCTATTTCTATAACCTTAACTATTTTCAGATCTCTATTTTGCGAGGTGCCTAGAGGTACAGGAAAATATGTGTCTTCTCATAAAGATTTCCAGACTTCTTTCTCCAACTCAACATTTCTCAACTTTTCCCACTGCAACATCCAATTAAACAAAATGATGACCCAATTGAAAAGATGTTGCTTTGCTTTGTTTGGTTTTCCTTGAAAGTTAGAATTGCANAGAGAGAGAAATATCTCTTTAAAGGCAAAATATTTTGAGACAGCGATTTTTAAATGACCCTCAAGTATATTTAATGCTATTAGAGTGTGGGCTTTTTTTCTGTACTTTTAGCTTTTATCTATCTGTGGTTCCTTCTGGGAAGGTTGAAAAACTCCTCATTTAGTGCAGCTATCAATCCATCACCACTGTCCCCACTAACCTTATCCCTAAGTGACACTTCTGCATGTTTCTTGAACACCTCCAGAGATGGGTGACTTCACCATTTCGCTGGGCAGCCTGTTCCAGTGACTTATCAGCCTTTCAGAGAAGAAATTTTTCCTGATATCTAAACTGAACCTCCCTTGGTGCAACTTTAAACCACTACATCTCATTCTATCACTGTTATTGGAGAGAAGAGGCCAAACCTCACCTCGCTACTATCATCTCCTTTCAGGGAGTTGTAGGGAGCTATAAGGTGTCCTCTGAGACTTCTCTTCTACAGACTTAACAATCCCGTAGACAGATGTATTCTAAAACATCAGCGTTAAATCTGTATGAATTCTTCAGAAATTCCATCTAGATTTGGACATTTGCATTTTAACTTAAATTTGCCCTTTTCAGGGCACTGTGAGGAAATTTTGCATTGGGAAATGTTGAGTTGTCAACTTCAGCTGCACAAGCTGACTTATTTCACAGGAAGAAACTGTTGTAATTCATTTATGTACCACTATATAGCATGAAGTGAGAGAATATTTTTATATTGGACATACCACTAAAACTACAGAAGTAAACTTTAATCTTACATGACAAGATTTATCAACACTTATCAGAATCTGACTCTCAAAAATAATTAAAATATTCCTTTTGATGTTGTCCAGCATTTTAGCTAACTAATGATGATGCTGATTTCTGAAGTTACTAGCCATTAAACTTCCAGTGCTTCCATAAGTGATTGTAATGCAAAACTTCTGACCATTTCAGTGCTCACTTTACTGAATTTACACAGAAATTGTCAAAGGCGTCTGTATCAAAAACTTAGAACAAACTGTAAAATACATCCCCTTCTAGAAGAGGATGAGAGTTTTGACAGCCCCAGCAAAAAAGGGACTTTTCCATAGTTTCTAACTTTTCTGAAGGCTACCTGCTAAGACTAAGGGATAAAAAGGAAGAGCTTCCAGGGTGGGGAGCTTGTTATAATGATTTCTCCTGTAGTGAATGAGATATATAAGCACTCTATCTCAGCCAAAAATACACATCAGAACTAGGTGTGTTTAAAGACAGATATGGCTTTTCATTGCCTTTAAAGGGAATATAGGGCAACTGGCTGAAAAGTGGTTTTCTACAATGTAGTGGTCTATATTTGTATGAGAGGAATCCTAGCTCCAGTGAGTGAAAATCTTTGATGTGTTACCCCTGTGAATTTAGCTTTCAACTCTTTGTACTTTCAGTCATAATTTGCTATGACTGAAGCCTGGACAGAATAAACAAATAAATTCATCAGAGCTCTTTAATCCTTAAATTTTTGTTTTAGGAAGGTGCTTATGTGCAAGTTGAACTTACTAAGATGTCAGGAATCTTGGGAAGGTCTCATCCAGAGAAAATCAGATGAGGAAGATACAGTTGTTGGGATTCACCAAGGAAGATTCAGTTGTGGTAACCTTACTGCAGTCACAGAAAATACTGACCACGGTCATTAGTCATGCATCAGAATTGTCTGCATATTATCAGATGGGGAAGTACTGAAGACAGCGCTACTATACTCCTTTGCACCAGGTGGAGGTTTGTCCAGAATAGCTTTTTTTTTTTTTCTTTTGAAATTCATTTTTATTCTGTCATTAAACTAAATATAGAATATCACGTGGCTGATCTTTTGTTTTGTTTTGTTTTGTTTTGTTGGTTTTTTTTAAGTCAAAATCAGCAACAAATAGAGCTGAATGATCAAACATCTGAAGACCTTCGTATGAACTTCAAGTTACTTTGTCATAAAACCATGTAGAGTTCATGAATAAACCAAAGCAACACATTTAGCAATTCGTAAGCTTGGAAATGAACTTTAAAGGAAAGATTAATAAATAGTGCAAAGTGACTTCTCTCCATGATGACACAGATATGCACTGAACTAGAACACAGTAATAGTTTTTATTGAATGTGAAAAGTGTGTAACATTTAGCTTCCTTATAGAAGGCGTGAAAAGGTCAGTTGGAAGTTTTATTGATGGTAGTTAAAGGAGAAGTTTGCTTTCTGCAGTGCAAAATTTGAGTTTATTTGGACAGAGGAAGCCNCAGTTAGAGTTGGATTCTTTCAACTCTTTGACAAGAAAAATTTTCACATGTATGTTGAGATTTGAAGGACAAGTTCCTATTCTGAAACAGAGCCTTTGCCAGCGTTTCTGCTGACAGGCTGATGCCTTAAGTTAGTGTCATTGATTTAACATAGTTATCTACCATCTGTTTGATTCTCAGTGACCAAATAAAGGCAGTTTCATTTGTGTTTGTCTAAATAATGGAGTTTAAAAAAGTACCAACAACAGTAGAGAGAGAGAGAGAGAGAGAGAGAGAATAGAGAGAGAAAAACTCTCTGAAGAGCTCACTTGGTTATTTGTGTACGTGTGTGTGGATATGGCTAACTAAGCACCTAAATGACTGGGAAAAGCAGAGAGTAAAACCATCCTATTTTTCCCTCTTGCACCATTGTGTTATAGATACTCTTTTGAGACATGCAAATGGCAGTGAACGAAACAAGGTTGCTGATGAATGAATGTCTCCACTTTTAGAAAATATTCTTTCTTCCTGGTCTTATGGAACACAGTTTTCTGCCTCTGCATCCATCAAAACATTTTGCATTTCTTCCTCCCTTTCCAAGTTATTACAATTTCCTGGGCAATTAAGAAATGCCACAGGTATATGGGGCTAGATTTTGGTTGTGTTAAGAAAATACTTTTTAAGCCAAGCAAACCTCAGGACTATGTCATCAATCAAAGCACCATGATACACACCTATTCGAGGTTTGCCTTGTCATTTGGCTTGCAAATTTGAGATTATGAGGGGCCTGAGAGACCTAGGTCACTCAAGCCCAAGCATAGATGTTAAGTTGCGACATATGTGATAGAAAGAGACCAGCATCCCTATAGCAGCTGAATGATCCAGTCTTCCAGAGAATTGTGGACATAACCATATTATCAGCTGCACGCCCCTCATAGTCTCAGGCATCAGAATATTTTTAGAAATGAAATAAACACAAATTTCTTGATCCTAGAATTTGTAGCATAGGGGACACATGCATCCAAAACCCAAAGAAATCAAATTGAAAGTCTCAATAAACTTTGGATAGGGTTCTTTTTGCTGCATGCCAGTATCTAAAGACAAACGTAAAGATGTTTTAGAGTCTTATACCATAAACTTTTTATTTGCAGATAAGAATATGAATTTTTGATTCTTAGATTGATTTGTGGTTTGTTTAAACAAGAATAGCAATTTGGAAAATATATTTATATATATTTAAAAAGGATAGACTCACTAACTGTAAATTATACACATGAAGAGACACAACTTGCAAGTTATTATTATAAGGCAGACATGTAAATCAATATTCTACCCAGAACTCAGACAAAACAAATAAACCTAAACACAGTGAATTTCTTTCAGCAGCTACTGGAACTACATACAGATTGTTAGCTCAAAGGGAATACGACATGGTGGAGAGAAAGAGGGGTGAAATGTTAAATACACACTTTAACATATTGATAGGGGTAAGTGAGAAGTGACAGGTCTGGTGTACAAGGTCAAAAAGCTCCTGATGTTAAGAAGAATACCCACAGGGAGTGTGCTGAGCCTGACTCTGGCCAGTCACCTGTTAAGAAAAACTGCTGGGCTTTCTGTTTTTAAAGTGTCTGTTACAGTAAACAGGACCACTTCCCAAAGATGAATTTCAATGCACTGACGCTGGAAACAAAGAGACTGTCAAAATCTGAAGTCATGGTTCTATTTTTGTTCAGATTAATGATAGCTATGAAATGGTAATCAAAATAGCATAGAAATTTGACTGATAATGGTTTTATCTGTTTCTATCACATGTTTAGTTTAGTTAGTGTTTCTGGCATATAGCTCTTTTGACACTGCGGAGATATGTGCAGGCTAAGCTTGAGAGAAGAAACATCTGCTGATTTCATCAGAGGAGCATATGGTTAGCAAATTAAGATGTGGAACTGTGAATCAGGAACAGGAAAGTAAAAAAAGACAACGGTTTTAATCAGAAATGAAAAGATTAGAAGGTCCTACAGGAAAAGGGCAAAAAAAAAAAAATACTATCCTTTTCTTGGAAGAGATTAAATCACAAATCAGATTCTCTACTCAGAAATGATTCACAAATGCAACAGTTTCAAAGATACTGGCTTTGCTGGGAAGAAAAAATAAAATTTGACAAATTAAGAGCAAGGCTATTCACAGGCTTAATTATCAGCTAGTTTTATTCTCTTTTATTTTACTATAGTAAATAGTCAGAGATCAAGAGGGACCAGCCAGTTTATTGAACTTGTATTTGGATTTCAGCTTCAAGTTCACTGTCCTAGGCAACTGCACAATATGCTGTAAATGGAAGTTCAAAAGACAATAGAGGAAGATTTCTGTTCTTTATAGGTTAAATTATGTTCTGAGTAAGGTTCTCAAAGCATACCTCAGATATTGCTTTGAACTTAAAATTTTTTAAGCCTCGGTTTCAGAATGTGACAAAGCATGTAGTTCCTCTTTTGGTTCTGTGGAAGCCTCAGAAATTTATTCTACTTGTAGATGTTTACATGTAAGAAATAACACAGAATCACAGAATTGCAGGGGTTGGAGGGGACCAATCCCCTGCTAAAGCAGCTACCCTACAGCAGGTCACACAGGTAGGTGTCCAAACAAGTCTTGAATATTTGCAGAGAAGAAGACTCCATCACCTCTCAGGGCAACACATTCCAGTGTTCTGTCACCCTCACAGTAAAGAAGCTCTTCGTTGTGTTTGTATGGAGCTTTCCATGTTCCAGTTAGCTCCCGTTATCCCTTGTCATGTCTCTGAACGTCACTGAAGAGCCTAGCCCCATCCACTTAACTCCCACAGTTAAGATATTTACAAACAGTGATAAGATCCACTTTCAATCTATTCTTCAGTTTAAACAGACCCAGATATCTCATCCTTTTCTCCTATGGAACATGATAATTGTTGAGATCCAGTTCTTCTGCCTCCAGTCTGCAGACTCCTTTCTCTGCACATTTGTGCTCATCCATCTTTCTGTGGGTATGTACTATTTTAAAACAATAAAGAAGTGGATGATTACAGCCAGCCTTAGTCCATGTGGAAGCACCAGCTAATGCATTCCTGTGCATGAAGAACCCTGGAGGAAGTTATGACATTATGTTGTTGCTTAACCCTAGCAGACAGTTAAGTCCCACAGCCACTTCCTCACTCCCTCGCTTTGAGATATGAAAGAAAAGGAAAGGTGAAAACAAGAAAACTTGTATGTTGGCATAAAGATAAAATAAAGCAAAACCTGTGTGTGTGTGCAAAGGAGAATAAGGAATCAATTCACTACTTTCCAGTGGTAGGCAGATGTTGTATCATTTCAAGGAAAGCGGGGTTTCTTTACATGTAATGGCTACTAGGGAAAGTAAATACCATAATCCCTACCTTGCTTCTATTCCTCCTCCTTCCTCCCACCTTTCATTGCTGAGGTTGATATCATAAAGTACGGGATATCCCTTTGGTCAGGCTGGTTACAAAATGAAAACACAGCACCATACAGGTTGCTACGAAGAAAATTCACTCCATCACAGGCAGATATGTAGATAAAGCTCAAGGATGTGCTCATGGGACAGTGAAATGAAGGGTGTATGTTTCATCCTTCTTGTTGGTGTTAATGAGTTTGCTTACACCACATTAGAGGCTCCACATCAGCATGCAGACATTTAAATATTAGTTTGGGCAACTGAAGGCTCTAGCTTTGGGATGTAGTTTCAAAAGTCACTTTGGCATCCAAAGGCAGTTTAAGATAGTTCTGTAGTTCCACCTTCCTGTGATGGTGATTGTCTTGGTCTCACCTGTGCTAGTAAAGATGTTTGTGGGTTTATGGTGAACTGCCTCACTGAAATGATCAAATTAATGCAGTGAACAGTGAGCGTAAGGCTGAGATTTCAAACTTTTTGCAATAGGTTTTCTGCTGACACTATCATCTTCTGAAATTGCAACCTATGTGCTGTCTTCAGATAGGCTCAATAAAAATGAGACTTAAGTGTACTTCTGTTACTATAATTGGCATTTGATCCTCATTTATATTTATCCACATGGTTTTCCTTGTGGCTAACTTTTCACCACATGGTACATTTAATTAATTTTAGATATCCTTGAAATGATCACCTTGCTTTTTAAAAGAAACAAACCCAAATTCTCCGACACCATCTCACACTTCTTCTCTTGTCATTGGGTGTTCCCTCCTTTATCATAGATATGTACTCCATAAATCTTAATATAGGCTGACTGAACATAAGACAGTGGCAGCCACAATATATGGGAAGATATTTTTCAATAAGATGTCATAGACAATATGTTTCCAATCTTTCTCCCAAGAGCAACATATCTTCAAATTGCTGCATTAGGTAGATGGGAATATCAGCACAGGGACAGTGCTGCAGGAATGCATGAATGGAAAACAAGCCAGCACTCAAGTAAAGTTAAGGGATAAATGGTGGAAAACCATTATGGCTATAGAGGCTGGAGTGGCCATCTTCACTTTCTGACCTATCTCCAGTGCTATCCAAGTCACAGGTGGAGAATGAATGTGTTAATGAATGTGATGAAAAAGGGTATGGGTAAAAAGAAACTAAAAAAAGACTGAACAGGGTCATAAGAACATAACAATATCCTGAAAAAATGTAACTTCTTTTTGACTTAAAACTTCTTCAGTATTAAAAGGACGAATTACATGTTTTTTTTTTTTAATCTAGATATGTCTTCTTCTTGCTACCCCCCCTTTTTTTTCCTAATTTTTGTTTTGTTTTGAAGAGTTGTAGGATAAGCTCTAGAATGAAAATGAACTGAAAATTCTGAAGTAAAAAGATTCCTCCAAATTTTGGATGATGTATAGGAAGTACTGGTAGGAGGCTGCTGGATTACATTAACTTAATGGGATATTCTTGAAATGTCAGCTGCTGACACCATCAGAGAACAAACTGCTGAACTTGTCTGTTCCTCGGTCAAGGTAAAAATTATAACGAAAGAAAATAGCTTCCTATTGTTAGTTCTTGAATAAACAATCTTTTTTTAGATTTTTGCTTGTTGTGGTGTTTCTTCTGAAATCCAGATTGTTCTCAGCAACGTGTTTCCCCCACTAATAAGAATTTCTATTCAAAGTCCCTGTTCATAAGGGCTGTATATTGATAATCAGAAGCCATTTCTGAATCCTTCATAAGCTGCTTTATTCATAGGGTTGGGTACAGTTTGTAAAGTTCTTTTCACAAAATAATGCCCTGTTGTACACCTTGGAGTGTTTAAGTAGCTTACAAATGTTGTTAACAGAGGATCAAGTAAAGCTTGGGTTTAGCTTGATGATGAAAGTAGTTGGCTGTTCAGCTGACATGAATGAACTTGAGCTTTTCTGCTTCTTGTCAGCAGCTAATGAGAGTATTTTGATAGCTTTTTCTTGCTTCTTCAAAAAATGCCTAGATTATAGGTGTGCAGTGAGAAAATCTGAACTCCAACTAATTTCCATGGCAGTAATGTGATACTGGAGTATTCACATTGACACAGAGTGGCCTCAGGACTGTGATGAACTCTGAATCTGCAATGGTATCTTGTACTATTTACAAACATTAATAGTATCAGTATCATAATAATCAGAGTTTACAGAGAAATGCATTGTTCTCAGAACATAAAAACTTATGGAGATGGCATGGAGCTGTGTCAGGGAAGGGTCAGGATGGGGGTTAGGAAAAGGTTCTGCCCCAGAGGGTGGTGGGCATGGAACAGACTCCCCAGGACAGTGGGCACAGCCCTGAGCTTCTGGAGCACTGGAACACTGCTCTCACAGGGTTTGGACTTTTGGTGGTTCTATGTGGAGCCAGGGGGTGGACTGAATGATCCTTGTGGTTCCCTTCCACCTGAGGAGATTCTATGTGAAATTTTTATTGGAAACAAACTTTTATGGAAAAATATGTTATCACAGTTCAAATTGAATGGCTTCTGAGAGATTTTTTTTGAAGAGGGAAGTAATCCTGCCCCTGTACTCAGCGTTGGTGAGGCCTCACCTTGAGTACTGTGTTCAGTTTTGGGAACCTCAGTACAGAAAGGACATTGAGGTGCTGAAGCAGGTACAAAGAAGGGCAACAAGGCTTGTGAAGGGCTTGGAGAATATGCCCTATGAGGAGCAACTGAAGGAACTGGGGCTGTTTGGGGAGAAGGAGGCTGAGGGGAGACCTTATTTCTCTCTTCCAATATCTGAAAGGTGCTTACAGCAAGAGTGGGTTTGGTCTCTTCTCACTGGTGACAGGTGACAGGACGAGGGGAAATGGCCTCAAGTTGCGCCAGGGTAAGTTTAGTTTGGATATCAGGAAAAACTTCTTTACAGAAAAGGNAAAAGAAGTCCCATTCAATAGGACAAGGCATTCTAATCCCTCTATGTATTTATTACATTGCTGCTCAGTGCTCAGTGCCCATGACTTAGTGGAATTGTTTTATGTCTCATACAATTTACCTAATACCTGAACTTCATTTATTACACATTACTGATTTGGTTTTAATGAGTGATACATTCCTATAGATTTCCAGAAAGCAAGAAACACATTTATATGCATTTCATTTATTAAGCACTGATTTTTACTGTCTTAAACTTGTCTTTGAAATAAAAAGCTTATGTAAGTGTAACACTTTAGACTGCAGATTTAGCATCTTAGAGAACTTCATTTTATGGTTCATTATAGCCTTAGAATGAATGTATGCCATTAAGACCACCTGCTTATTAACTTTCAACAGTTGTTTAAAAGAAAGATGCTTAGAAAGTGAAAAGAATCATGAGCACTACAAACATCTGATCTAATGGCCATTACTAATTATTATTAATACAGCTAATAATAATTGTCGTGTCCGGAGTGATTTTCAATGAAAGTATTTAATGACTCACAGAATGTTTGTCTCCAGCAGCCTTTGTGAGGCAAATATTTTAAATGATGGATGGTTAAATGATGATACACATAAGTCAAGGGACTTGATTATGGTCATAAAATGTGGCATACGGAGAAATGGAAATCAGGAAAGAAAAGTGATTAAAGCGTTGGTCATTAAGAAGCTAGCAGTCTGGAAATGGTTATTAGCATGGGTTTGGATGCTTAACATCACTGTTTCTGCTTTCTTGCTGCAAAGTAAAAAATGATCTTTCCCCCTATTATCATTATTATACGGGGCAGGGCTCTGCTACTGTGTTTTAAGCAACAGTATACCAAGATACTTTGATTGAAGAATTTTGATCTCCTGGTTTAATTATAAATTGGTGCTCCCTCTTCCTAATACAGACCATGTAAGGAACATAACCCTTTCTCTGGGGTTTTTGATTTTGTGCTAGCAACACCTGCTGCTAATTTCAGGCCTCACTCATCAAAGATAACAATTACCTCTCAGACTTTTAACTGCTACCCCATGACATTCACCAACAATCCTTGCTATTTGCTGGGTTCCAGCTCTGGCCCAGGCTCCCCTGGTGAAGATCCCTAAGACCAATCTGTACACCAGCTGTTTCAGGAGAGCAAGAAAAATAAATACTTTTTAAAATTTTGATTTTCTGTAACCTCATTTCTATTTCCATTTATAAGGAAAATGAAGAGCTTAATGATACTGGATTCTAAAACTGAATGAGGGAAAGAAAAATGAAATCCCATTTTCATTTTAGAGTGTGTTTATTCTCATTAACTTCTTATGAACTATGCTTATTGGTGATAACAGATGGAACTTTGTTATTACAGATTTTCATTTCAGATTGTAGAGATGGGCTTTCACATTGCCCTACATGTCACGTCAGCTTGTAAAAACCACTGATAGATCAAAACCTTCTTTTGCTGTGTTTTACTGAGTCCATACTGACAAAAGCTATTTTGGGCTGTTGAGCATCTTAACACTTTATTCTGTAAAATGTATAGTTCTACTCAAGTTTTATTTTATTAGTTTTATATTTGGCAAAATAAATACATAAATAAAGAGATAAATAGAATTATCTCAATCTGGATTAGCCCATACATAAGATGTTGGACTGCTCTAACTACTAGATACAGGCAGTACACTTGAACCAGAAAAGGAGTAGAGACATCTATCACTATTTGATAGTGACTGCATTTTGAACTCTAAACTTAACCTGAAATAACTACAATGCTGAAAAATATTGCTAGTCCAAACACAAATTGTCCTGTTTTGCTAGATGAAATGCCAGAGACAGTTTAGCTGAATTAAATAATCCTATGTCCTGAAAAATCTTTACAGGCTCTAATTTCTCTGGGAAAGATATCACACCACTATCCTATTTTTCCTTCTGTGTGACCTCATTCAGAAAGAGCTCGGATACCTCTGTGTGACATTATGTTGTGATATGTAGACAGATGCAGGGGACAGATGCCTCTTTTTCTCTCTTCTCTTTAAATGCACTTCAGTCAGTGTCTATCAGAACTATTCAGAGTCTCTTCTGAAGCATTCAGGATGTTTAAAGATCATTTCCCCAAAACTTAATCAAAGTATTTTGCACAATTAAGTCTAATAAGGAAGCATGCCATTCAGAACCAGCCCAGACACATCTATATAGCTGAGATGGAATTTGTGCATTTTCACCAAATCCTGCATCCCCTCTTCATAATCAATTGTGACATTTAAAAAAAGCTTAACAATGTAAAAACTTCCGCACTCTCATGGGTATTTAAGTGGAAGGGTGTGTTAACCTGGATTGTTACTGAAGCTTTCAGCATTAATTTCCGAGCACTTTTTGTATGCTTTCTAATCATATAATTTCCTTCTTATCCATCTTGACTCCTGATCACACTGGTTGATTTGAAACTATTTAGCATGTGCTTGGCACAAGGAGCAAGATGTCCCCTAAGCCCACTTCCCTGCCATCAAATGCATTTGTCACTCTTTTTCTATCTGAATTTGTGTACTTCTTTTTAAGGTAAGATATCCCTGCAATAGGCTCCCCGGGGAGGTGGTTGAGTCACCACCCCTGAATGTGTTTAAAAACTGTTTGGTTGTGGTGCTCAGGGACATGATTTAGCGGAGGGTTGTTAGGGTAGTATGGTTAGGTTGTGGTTGGACTTGATGATCTTTAAGGTCTTTTCCAATCTGAGCAATTCTATGATTCTGTATTTTTTTCCTCTCAAAGCACGATTTGCCTACACTGCCTTGAAAAATATAAAGCAGTCCAAGGTTTACTTAGACTAGATGACCTTTAATGGTCCCTTCCAACTCAAACAATTCTGATTCCATGGTTTACCTATAGATTGAGGCAATTTCTTTAGAAGGCACATACAAATTTACTGCTGAAATATATTGGCTCACAGCACCACTTTTACTTTCTTGCTTTTTCTTTCGAAAAAATATATGCTGTAGATTCATGTTCAGCATGGACTCTTACCTTTTGTTGATTCAAGGAGTTCTGTGATAAAGCTAAAATGCATTTCCATTTTTAATTTCAGCAGGAAATTGTGTTTTTAATGCAGAGAACTTATTCAAGATAAAAAGAAAAAAAATCTGATTCAGTGGATGAGGTTGTTCTCAAAACTACACTGCTACAAGGGGTGGGTTTTTAATTACTTGTTGGCATAGATGGATGCAGGTTCACTGATTTTGGAGGAAATAAGGCTGCCGGTGCCAGCTGAGAATTTGACCTGCGCAAGTGTGCGATGACATTTAGAAAGAAACAAGCACTTGTAAGGTTCTTTGTAATATTTTGACAGAGTAGCCAAGATGCTTACCTGAGTTTCCAGGATGGATAGGCAAAACAACTACTATTTTCCAGTTTGGGAACTAAGTACAGATTAGGTTAGGATTTCCTGAACAACAAATCCTAAATATATTAACAGACGTATATAAATCATCACAAAGAAAAATAGAACAGTCAAAAAAAAAAAAAAAATNAGAAGCTATATATAATCCAGAGAAAATAAGTAATTTACTCTTATGACATCATAAGAATTTGTACTTTCAAGGCCTTTTTATATTGTTGTTGCCAGCAATGTGTGCTTGCAGCCCAGAAGTCCAACCGTATCCTGGGCTGCATCAAGAGAAGTGTGACCAGCAGATCGAGGGAGGTGATTCTGCCTCTCTACTCTGCTCTCATGTGACCCCACCAGGACTACTTGTCCAGTTCTGGGGCCTCCAACACAAGAAGGACATGGAGCTGTTGGAGCAGGTCCAGAGGAGGGCTGTAAAGATGATCAGAGGGCTGGAGCACCTCCCCTGCGAGGACAGGCTGAGAGAGCTGGGGCTTTTCAGCCTGGAGAAGAGAAGGCTCCAAGGGGACCTTATGGCGGCCCTCCAGGACCTGCAGGGGGCCTACAGGAAAGCTGGGGAGGGACTTTTTGTAAGGGCAGGTAGTGACAGGATGAGGGGAAAAGGATTTAAACTGGGTAGATTTAGACTAGATTTTAGGAAGAAATTCTTTACAAGTGAGAGTGAGACACTGGCACAGGTTGCACAGCAAAGTTGTGAATGCCATCTCCCTGGAAGTATTCAAGGCCAGGCTGGATGAGGCTGTGAGCAACCTGGTGTAGAGGGAGGTGTCCCTGCCTGTAGCAGTGGGGAACTACATGATCTTAAAGGTCCCTTCAAACCCAAACCATTCTATGATTCCGTGATCCTATGATCCCAAGTTTGAACTGACCCACAAGGATCAAGTCCTACTCCTGGCTCCACACAGGACCACTCAAAATTCAAACTTTATGTCTGAGAGCAGTTTCCAAATGCTCCTTGAACTCTAGCAGCTTGGAGCTGTGCCAATGCCCTTGGGAGCCTGCTCCAGTGCCTGACAACCCTCTGATGAGGAGCCTTTTTGTGATACTCAACCTCATCCTTCCTTGAGGCAGCTTCATGACATTCACTTCAGTCCTGTCACTGGAGAAGAGAAGAGATTATTATTTCCTTCTCTGCTCTCTTCCACAACCCAGTATAGACAAACTTTGGATAAATACTACAGAAACTTATGAGTTTCATAAGTTTACTATGCCTATTCATATACAAGAACTTTTACTTACATACCTGTCATAACTGCTTGAAGGTTAGATATTATTCCTATCTCCATTCTCAGAGTGCAATACATAGAAATGCTTAAGGAATATATTTATTTGATTTGTACTTTTAAATATCTTTAAATTATTTCTTTATTATACATACCATTATTTGCTTTAAAAACAAACAAGCAAACAACAAACAAAACAACAAAAAAACAACACTGCCCTTCTTCAAATTGAGAGCCTTCTTTCTGCTGCTATTAAGAAACTTCCCTTACATTGCATCTGAAGATGCAGCATTCATCTTTTCCACAAAAACACTCTTTGTGTAACTGCCCCTTCTGGGCAATGCCATTTTATTGTGAAAGTCAGCAGATGACATCTATTTCAGAATGTCTAACCTCACTATTGTCACCTTGCTCAGTAGGGCCTGGTATTTCACTTCTGACTGAATAAAATTAAACTGAATGTAAAAGCCGTATCAGAGTCATGAAGAATGGAGTCAAGGAAAAATGGAAAGGAATTCTCCAGTTATTAATTAGACTAGGACTTTTCAGCTAATAAAACGAAAGTTTTCGTGTAGCACTAAAAAAGCTCTCCAGATTTTGCTTTTAAATGTTGGATTACAGTTGTTCTTTGTATTTAATGTTCTTTAGCTCTCCCAATTGATATGACTATTTGTACAGAATAGAGAAATACGTACAGGTAATATGCAGATTACTAGCCAAAGCATAGCAAACTCAGTGTCAGAAGAATGTTGAAAGGTGCATGAATGTCATCTTCTGCGAGACAAAGAAAGCAAGGGCATAGTGTTGTGCTTTTCTTTCTAGGATCACTATTATACGATGCAGTTATGTTCTGCCTTACACACAGTGTTGGACATCTAGTCTTCTAACTCAGGAATAATTCTCTGCTGCTGCCAGGAACCTATAAGATGATGTATTAGTTATAATTTACAACATTTTTTCCCTAACACTTTGTAATTGTCTGTCAGAACATAATTCATGTACTGAAGACAGGTGTGTGAGTGCTGGTATTGTAAAGCTTCCCCAAACCAATTCTCCACTACTGATTATATAAAAAAAGTCAAAAAGACATTTTCTCTGAAAACATGAAAGATAGAATTGAAGCAATTGGCCTTTTCATATTTGTGGCACCATGGACTAGACAATGTCTGAAGCACGATTTCCATGCAATTTAAGGTTTTTCTCTCTAGCTGTTTCAGATATCTGTTTTTCCTTTCCTTTATTTTATTTATTTATTTATTTATTTTCCCTTGAAAGTCAGTTTACTCTTTGCAGTAAGGAGTTCTCTGAAGATTATTATCTAGTCTTTTCTTTCTGGCCTACAACTTACTGCCTCCTAGCTGGCTTTAAATAACTTGTAACAACTCACCTCTCTCAAGTGATATATATACTTTCAATTGCTGTCCTGATGCATATGACAAACTCTTTTTGGCTTATGTCTGACAAGCTCTGCAGCATGGCTGGTTTATGTTGTTGTTTTTGTCATTTGTTTGTTTGTTATTGTTTTTATTTTTCAGTGAGATGAGGATGAAAATTGCTGGTATAAATCACAAAATATATGAGGTAAATCACCTGATAAGAGTGTGGCATTCATAAATTCCAGACCTTGTTCAGTTGTGCATGGATTTCAGAACTGCTCTAAGCGTATTAATCAATGATGTTTATAAAATGAATGCAAAAATGTTCTATAAAGTTGATCTTTCTTAATTGCTTAATTAGAATTAATCATCTATTAATAAACATGGTGCATGTCAACTTAGGCAGATTCCAGTCTGAATACTAAGAGTTTATTAGTTTGGTATGACATTGAGACAGAATAGTAGCTGCAATTTAAGATTTAATATTTATTGGTTTCAGTCACAAAATACATGTAACTTCTGTGCCATGCAAGATGAGGCAACTCTTACAGTGTTTGTTACACTGCAACTTGCTCCTAGTTGAATCTAGAATGATTAACACTAGGTGAATAGCATGAGGAGACACATTTATGCACTAAGAAATATCCAGTCAATGAAAGGTCTTGAATTATAAACAAAAAAACTGCAGTGGGAAACATGAAGAAGAACCTAGCTGTGGAGTGAGAGAGTAACAAAGACTGACAAAGTATGTGATTTCTTTGCTATAAGCCACAGGAAAAGGGAGGTAGAAGGATTACTTTTAAAAATTATTTCCTTACTTTTGAGTAGCAGCCATATCAATGCAGGAATCTAACACTTCTACTGGAGGGTCATGCATTCATAATCAAGTTATTGTTGAGAGTGTCCAGTGGGAGGGACCTGGGGTGGGAAGTAACACAAGCTCCCCAGATCTGCAGAGCATCAATGGAGTCTCTTTTTATGAAATGCATGAATTAATTGGCCCTATGGTAATGAACTAGGAATTGTGATGGTAAGAGGGAAGGAGCCAGTATAAAACAAACGAGCAAACAAACAAACAAACAAAAAATCAAAAAAACAAACCAAGAACATACAAGAAGCCCTGGCGTTTCTACTTATTTCCTCAACTAGGCTGTGGGAGAATCCTTTTTTGTGTGGGCATGTTTGTTTGTTTTCCTCCTAGGATATTAATTCTTTTCACTGCATTACATATATCACCAGGATACAGAAAAAAACAATGTTCATCCACCCCTTTAATAAGTTCTTAAAACCACTGATGAAATCAGTATCTATTTGCCTCTTTCTAGGATAATCACTTTGCTTCAGATGAGTGCATATCTACTACTGGTCTTGCTGAAATGATTTTGATGACTGTCTAGGGATTTTCAACAGAGCTGCTCTGAATGTCAAAGTGAAGCTGCTCTGAACCAGATATGTGGAACCCATGCACATTCTTGAGTGCAATACATTTCCATCCACTTCAATGAAATTTGGTCAGGATCATAAAATAATCTCTGATACAGCTTATTGTTTTGCATTTCAGAGCTATTCTTCATTGGCTGAGGTTATTCCAAGAGTGAAATTGAACTGCATTGTGCAAGACATTATAAATTTGCTATTTTTTTTTTTTAATAACAAAGTAGGTATGAAAGTATATCATTAGCATCTGATAGCCAAGAATTATATTTGAGAAAATGCCTACTAAGGACATATTGACATTTAATGCAGTTTCATTAAGTCTTAACTCCATTCACAGAAAAGTTAATAACATGGTGCTTTAAGTCTGCATCAAAGGTCAACTTGGAAGTACTATACTATGTTACTGCAAAGGTTGGAAAGGTAGGGTTCTGAGTAGGAACATGCTTTTAATAGTTGACCGGGGCAAATCACAAGAGCTTCACAGTACATGCTTTTTAATGAGATTCTATTATTTCCAACAATAATTTTAAACTCCCTGAGAGACTCATCTTTTGCTTACAGTAAGCATATTTGTTCTCTATTCTACAGCTTCCTGTGTATCGGGAACAGAAGGAGTTTCCTCCTTGCTCCTACAATGTCCCTAAGCAACAGATACAATTCTCGGGGATTGGAAAGAGGAGAGGGCTTGAGTAACATTGTCCCTTGACCAGTCACCTAACACCGCCAACTGGCATCTTCTTGATACTTGCCATTTAGATATTTGTAAATGTTGATAAGAACACCCCTCAGACTTCTCCAGACTGAGCTGTCCCAGGTCTCACGCCCTTTCTTCACAAGAGAGATACTCTGGACACCTAAACATTTTTTTTAGCTCTCAGCTGGATTCTCTCCAGCATTTAACTGTCTTTGTTAAACTGAGGAGCCTGGAACTGGACACAGTATTCCAGATCTGGCCTTTCCAGGGCAGAGCAGAAGGGGAGGATCACCTCTCCCAACCTGTTGACCACTTTCTTTTAATACACCCCAGGATACCATTAGTCTTCTTGGCCAGAAGAGCACATTGCTGGTACATGGCTAACCTGCTGTCCACCAGGACAGCTAGGTCCTTCTCTGCGGAACTTGTTTCAAGCAGGTCAGTCTCTAACCTGTACTGGTACATACCATTATTTTTTCTCCAGGTGTATTAGAACTCTGCACTTGCCCTTGTTGAACTTCATCAGGTTCCTTTCTGCCCAATTCTCAGCTTGCCCAGGTCTCACTGAATGGCAGGACAGCCTTCTGGTGTGTCAGCTAGTACTCTCAGCTTTGTGTCATCAACAAACTTGCTGAGGGTGCACTCTCTCCCATCATCCAGGTCACTAATGAAAATGTTGAAGAAGACCAGACCCAGTTATACTTTTATTTATTCTGGATATGGTACATATATATAAATTAAACTCAATATTGAACTCTATTGGATTATTCTGTAAACTTACACAACTTAATTTGTTTGTTTAGTTGATTTTGTTTAACCATAGGAATCTTAGTTCCTTCCAGTTTTGTCCTAATAATATTTTGTTTCCTGTCTTTCATTAACATAATGGGTTCCATATATGTGATTTGACGATGGGACTTCAGACATATACAGTGAGATATGCTGTCTATTCATCAGGAAGAATATGTTCTTACGGGATTCTTAAACTGGAAAGTCAAAAAGCTGATTTTCTCAGAACATCCTTATTTTCAGATGAAGTCTAAATTTTCTGAAGTGACAGGAGAAAATTTCTTCTTCCAGACCACTTCACATAAGTGTCTTCAAGTGTAATGAAATATTTCCCAAAGCCTGTAGGGAACAGAAGTGTGAAAAGCTACTTAGGGTGCTAAAAGATGCATGCCCCATGGACATCTTTAAAATTAGCCAGTTTAAGCACCTGAAGCATGAAAGAACATCTGCACAGATTGTGATCAGACTCAAATGTAAAAATTAAAAGGAAAAGATAATGCTGTTACTCTGGAGGAAGCACAATGTACAATAAACAGAATACAGATTCCTTTTATTTTATCTATTCTGTTTCTGTTCATTTACTGATATTTGTTTATTTATTTATTTATTTATTTGTTTGTTTATTTAGCCTGCTAAGCTTATTACTCAGCCCATTCCGTCACAAGAATGTCATGATATCTGGCTGTTGCCTTACACACGACGATGCAGTTTGTAAGCACATACCACTTCTGGTGGCTCTGTATGCATTTCTGTCAACCTTTGGGTAATTCAGTCTCTGGCAGCCCGAGAGAAAGAGATTTTTCTCCATCTAATCCCACCTGCAGAGATCAGAGCAGCAAAGGAAGAGCCTCTATAGGAGATCCCTGGTCTGGACAGTAATGAATGTGCTGGGAAATGGAAATGTCGGACCATAGAGTTAGTGACTTGACGTGCAAGATGTACACAAAAGCACTTCTAGAAAAAAATATATTAACATCTGTGAATAAACTCCAGTAGACCTTACAGAATCTATGTAATTCATCAAGTGCTCACATTGGAGCAGAACTCCTCTTAAAATCCCTCTCAGCTAATGCAAAAATAAATCCACACCTACGGAACCTTATCTTTTCACCTGATCTTGCCAGATGCTGTATTCTTTCAAATTCATTGAATTTCAGAAGGAATGGATAATGTTTAGCATGTTATACTATGAGATCTGCTTTTAGTATATTCTAATCAGTACTGAGGGCTGCTCAGTATATACCTATGGCAGCTTGAAGTTTGAATCTTCTTTTTCATCTCATAAAATTTATGACAACAGTTATAGTAATCTAATTTTTCACCTCTGTAAGTATACACAATTCACATTATTGACAAAATTAATATTTATATTTAATACAAGGATATCATCTTATTGAAATGCAGTAGGTTTGATGCACGTTCATTGGAAAATATGTCAGGAAATAATAAATCAAAAGAAATATTAGAATATGAGGACAGATTTGCTAAGTTAGGCTATAGTTCATGAAAGCTAGTACACTGTCTCTGGCAGTGGCTGAGAAAAAACAAACAAACAAACAGAAAATACATGAGCTCTGCTCTGAAAGTACTGCCTCCTATTTTATTATGTTGGCCCACAACATCAGAAGTGGTTGTTGGTGATATGGCAGTAGATGTTGAGCATTCCTGTCAGTATTCCATTATATTTTGTTGTCATGTGACAGATGGCAGCAGAAGAAACAGTCTGGCAAAATGGCATCTAACATGGAAGTGCGTTTGGAGCAAAGGTGTATCACTGAATTCCCCCATGCAGAAAATATTGCACCCACTGACATTCATCCATGCTTGCTCATTGTTTATGGAGACCAAAGAGTCTATGTCAGCACAGTGAGGTGTGGAAGGTACGTTTCAGCAGTGGTGACAGTGACAGTGAAAGACAATGGACATTCTAAATGGTCATATACAGCTGCTACACCATGAAATGAGGAATGTCTCAATCAGCTCATCCATGTGAATAGGCTAATGGTGGTGACTATGCTGAAAAATATTGTCTTGTAGCTGAGAATTTGCTCTGTCAGATAGTGTCACCGTGCTCTTTGTATGCTTTGTAGTTTCCATGGTAAGCATTCTGTGCTAGGATCACTGTCCTTAGAGTTATACAGGTCCTATATGTTTCTGAATACATTCCTATTGAATTAACAGCTTTAAGTTGCATCAGGGGAAGTTCATGTTGGCTATCAGGAAAAATTTCTTCTCTGAAAGAGTGATAAGCATTGGAACAGGCTTCCCATGGAGGTGGTGGAGTCACCCTGTAGAGTCCTTGAAAGTCTTCAAGAAACGTGGAGACGTGGCACTGAGGGACATGGTTAGTGGGCATGGCAGTGATGGGCTGATGGTTGGACTAGATGGTCTTTGTGAACTTTTCCAACCTTAATGATTCTATGATTCTATATGGGAGTGTGATCATTCAGCATTTAATTTCCACCCATAGGGATACAAATTATTCTTTATCCATGTCAGATACATGCCTTTCTGAAAGTAAGAATTCAAATAGTAGCATTTCAGTGTTTTACAATTTTTTGTTTGTTTAAAAAAAAAAAATAATAGCAAATGGAAAAAATATTCATTTAAACAAAGATGTTAATAGATATGTCTGAAACTGGCAAAAGGAAGCTGAACAACAGGAATGTTAGTACATTGGAGGCACAGAGAAGCTTCTACACTTTGAGGCACACAAACATTTAAAACAAACTTATACACAAATCAGACATGCAAGTGAATCAAGAATGAAAACATTAATCTTTTGGAACTAAAATCACAGGAAATAGAAGAAAATTTCATTATTTGGTTGAAAATGTTACAGTTAAAATGTTATTGTTACTGTGACAGACTAAGAAATATTAAAGTAGTGAGGATAGAAGAAACAATAACAATAGAAGTCTTCAGTTTATCCTCAGAATCTGAGTAAATGTCACATCACAAAATGATGCTGAAACTCCACCTCTGGTATTGAAATTGCCTTTCTCATGGGTCAGGTAGTTATGGAGATCAAAGGGCAGAAATAGCTTTTGACTTTATCCAGTACAGAGGAAAAGGAGGCTATTTAAACTTTTATTATTAAAGTATTATTATTAAAGAACCTCTATGTTACAGTGAGCACGAGATGTTTAAATTTAACTAATATCTAAATGAATGAAGAACCAAATCTACCACAAGAGATTTTAATTTCAGAAAGAGTGACAGGTGCATAAGCTTGTTGCAAAGGATCTAAGAAGTAAAAGGCTTAAAGATTTGAGTTGGTGTAAAGAATAAAAGCATCATCACAGCACTTGAAACAAGTGTAAATACTCTATAGAAAGAACAGAAAAGGAAAAAATCATTAATATTGGACAGAAGGATGCCATTAAAAATAAGAATCTTTTAAAAAAGCTATACTCATGTTAAACCAAGGAAAAGAGAAAAAAAATGATCAGGAAAAAACATATAAGGACAAGACCAAAACAACTCTGGAAAAGAGCTTGCTAAAGCATAAAAATACGTGTGGAGTTTTGATGGTTTTATTATTATTATTTTAACACAAATAATCAGGGAGGTTTCTGCTTGTTGGTGGAGCCAATATGCAATTAAGATATCAAAGAAGCATAGATCAGTTGAGAGAACAATACCTAGCAGAGCTAGTGTACACCTGAAAATATGAAAATTACTGGGAAAGAGTAAATAAAGTGTGTGCCAAAAGAACTTGTTAGAAGGCTTCTGTAGGTCTTTGAAAGTATGAAGAGGTATATTACTAAAAAAGGGTTCTGCTGTTTTTGCCTGTTCACTTGGATGCTCAAAAACTTTTGATAAATTTCCCACTAGTGATTCCTGTAGAACTTAAGTTAATGCAGGATAAGCAGAAATTTATCTTCTAAATTAATATGAATAGGTGAAAATATGTAAAACAAAGTTTAGGAATAGACTATCAGTTTTGAGGATGTAAGGAAAATTGCCACTAGCATCCCTCAAGGCTCTGACATCTTCATAGATTATTCAGGAAATGAGTTAATAATGAGATGATAAAGCTTGCTGATCAAACTAAACCAGTTAGAGCAATAAAACAGAAAAAAAGTATTGAGAAAAACTGCAGGCGAATCGTACCATACTAGGAATGGCATTTATCTGACTGAATGTGTGCATCTGTAGTGCACAGAGGTCTCTGTTCCATTTTTACAATCAGTGAAAGGAAATAAGTGCTTTTATGGAGAGACTTATCTCATCATAAAGCAGGGTGAGATAATTCATCCCCTAAAAATGTCAGTTTCTCTCCACTGATTATAAAGGAATTTAAAGGCAAAGAGCTCAGATATCACCAAATGAATCTCACCTTGAAAGACTGAGAGATAAAATGTCAGATGGAATTTGATGTAACTACATTTAAGGAGAGAAATGAGATAAACAATCCCAACTTTGAGTGCACAATAATTGATTATGAACTATCATCTTTAACCACTCAGGAATGAGATTTTAATATTATACTCCATAATTCAATAAAATGTCAGTTCAGTGTTAAGAAGTTTTAAAAAAATAATAATAAAAACATCATATATTAATAATCAGCAAAGAATAGGAGATGAAACAGAAAATATCATCAAATCATTGTGTAATCTCAGAAAATTTGATGTTGCATTTGGTCCCTTCCTTCCAAGACATGTAGACAAGAAATAGAAATTTATAATAGAATTTAGGGAAATTGACACATGATCAAGGCTGTATAGTGAAACCAGAAGGCTCGTTCTGAAAAAGTATGGTGGAGGAAACACTGATAGCAGCCTTTGAAACAGCAATACATAAAAAAGGGGAAAAGGCAGTGACCATTCACTGTTTTTTGTTTGTTTGTTTCTTTTGTATTTGTTGCTTGTGTTGATATGCTTTATTTTGGGTCAGATGGTTTGTTATTTTATTTTGCTTCTTTTACTACACAGCCAGGCATGCAAAATTAAATTATTAGAATGATAAATACAGTGGAAATGAAAGGAAGCACTTTTTTTCACACAGCTGGAGTTAAGCTGTAAAGTCCATTCCTGTAGGAGTCTGTACAAAAAAAATCAAATGCTACTAAAACCAAAAAATGCTCTTTTGCTCTTGCACTGGAAGCCTGTAAAATGCAGAATTTAGGTTGCTGGGAGAATATACTAAAAGTGTACCCACATGCCTTCTCTGCTATTACATACATCACTCTGAAAGTAATGCCTCCTATATGCTTAATTTCTGTGGTGGTATATGGGAAGTAAGTACGTTAGGATAAGACTCAAAGAATGGCATTATGTAACACCTTACTTGAAGGAGAAGCACTTGGTTTGTAGCTACCTCATGTTAAGGAAAGACTAAGAGCATAAATCTTGAATCCACCTGCCTTGCTTTGGGTTGCAGGAAGAGGCTTTCATCCATCAGAACAAATAGCCATGAGTCAGTGTATCTATTCCTTTCCTTCAAAGTAGTCTTTTTTTGTTGGAGTCCAGTAAGTGCATGAGTTTGTTGCTCTTTAAAATCAAGTAACCAACCAAGAAAAAAAACCCTTTTTTCTCCTTTTCCAATCAGTTTCCTTATTTTTATTCCTTGAGCAACTCAACAGAGTTTGTATTATTATACAACTGTCAGATACAATTGTCTTACTTCCGCTAATTGTCCTCCTGTGAATTTTTAGCACCTGAGCATAGTTTTGCCTAAGCCATTACATGCTTTAAGAAAATGATGTATTGCAAAAGGCAAAACATTGTAGCACCTGAATTTGTCATCCAAAGCTGAGCAGACAGCAGCTTATTTATAATGGCACCCTGTCATCCTTCAAGCCTCAGTGGAACCCTAAGTAAATGAACAGTTATTTTAGGAGATATATCTCATGTTTCTAGCCTGCATAAATCTGAATCTTACTTCTAGCAACATATGTGGCATTTTCATTATGCCCTCCATCTACACTGCAAACACTTCTTCAGTCTCCCCATGCACCTAAGCCAAAACATATGAGGCTAAGCGATTTTCTGTACATCGACATTTATGGTGGAAAGTGGCTTCTTGGGTTGGCAAATCTCACTCGTATTCAAACCATATCATGCATTTAAAAAAATTAAAAAAAAAAATCTTTTTTTTTTACATTAATTTTAAATAGTTAGGAATCTGCCAGACTGAATGCTGCTTGAACTACACAGAGTTGCTGTGGCTATTTTCCTTCCTTTCCCATATCTATGTAGATGGCAAGCTCTCAGGATGTCTCAGGTCACTGAATTAAACCAGTATCTCAGGTTGAATATAACATCAGGTTGAATATTAGGAAATATTTCTTCTCCGAAAAAGTGGTTGGGCACTGGAACAGTCTGTGCAGGGAATTGGTGAAGCCATTGTCCCTGGAGGTGTTCAAGAACCATGGAGATGTAGCACTGAGGGACATGGTTTAGTGGGCAATATTGGTGGTAGGTGAATGGCTGGACTAGATGACCTTAGAAGTCTTTTTCAGCCTTACTGATTCTATGACCTCCTCCAAGTGGAGAGGTGATGGCAATAATGAAAAAAAAATGAGTCATTTGTTCTCTCTTTGCTTAAATCTGTATGCTCAGTGTTGTTTCTATAAAGTAGATCCTTCTTCTCATCACAGTATGTAATTTAAATCTGCTAAAATCAATGCAGGCTCCATTTACTGTGGGTGCATTTTGGATGAGGCCATGAGCCCAGGCTGATTTTTCATTTGTTCTGTCCAACTTAATGAACTTAATGACTGCAAGAGCAACAGGGGTTCCTCCTTGTCCTCTCATGATGATGCCATGCAAGCACTGGGCAAGTACACTGCTGTTAACAATTAACATTTTAGACTACCTTAAGAAGGCCTCCCAAGGCCACTTTGCTGAACATTCAACTTTTGATGCTTTAAGAGCCATGGTTCCACTTATCAATTCATTTTCAGTTGGCTCAGCTGACTAATGAGTAGATGCTGTTTTGCTGCAAATCCTTGTGCGTGGTAGTTCATTCCTCAAATTCAAGAGGTCCCTGCAAGAGTACACTGCATTATGTTGTTAAACAATATATGAATGCAGTAAGACTGTGTGACTAATACAGAGTGAGAATCCTTCTCCTTTTGGCTGTCTCACAGTTATGCTTTTTAACAATACCTCACATCAGCACATTAAATAGAAAGCACACATTTATGAGATGAAGCATTTTCTATGAAGGGTAACCAATTGGAGACAATTCACATAAACTTTGCAAAAACATTTGTCTGATGCTCCATTATCATGGTCTGCCATAAATTTAATATACAAAATTATAAATTTTTATCTTCTTAATACTACTACACACTTGTTCAGGTTGCATAGCCTTAATCACCTCTTTGCATAATTTTGAATGTGAAATGAACCTGAATATGTTGCAGTGATTGGGAGAAAGCCAATTTGAGGCAAGTTTGAAAGCACTGACTGAAGTGGAGGTGCTGCTCTGAGACTCAGAAAGTCCAGTTCCATCTCCTGGTTTGCATTAAATGACTTTAAACATATCACATAATCCCTCTGAGCTAGTTTTCCACTAAGAAAATGGTAATCATATTCCTTCTCTTGTTTGGCTTGACAAAATGTTCAGCCTGATGAGAATCAACTTCTCTTGGGAAGATCCCGACTTCCTGTTGAAGTTTATAAGAACGAAAAGTAAATTGCCTTACAGTTTGGACAAACACTATAAACTGTTGTCTAATTCTGCTGCATTAATCATGAGTCTTAGAAACTCTTCATTGAAATTAAATAGAAAAATAGTTACATCTCCACCGAAGGCCCTACAAAGTCAGAGAAACTTTTGAAGTTCGCTTTGTATTAAAAGCTTTACCACCCATCTGCCACTCATATAAAGCAAAGAATTATAGCATATTATGAAAAAAAAAATACATCTCATTTTGCTAATTCTTATTTATTTAAAGTAGTAACATATGCAAATTACTTTCTGAGACCTAAACTACTTCTTTCAAAGGATAAATAAATGCCCGTTAGTATTTTCAATTTTTTGTTTGTCTGTTCTGTTTTGTTTTGTTTTGTTTTGACTGACAGATAAGAAACCTGTTCTGGGTTGTTTATCGTTTTTGTAACAGCAAATTCATGTGTCTGGACATAAATGTCTAAAGCTTCACAGCATCAAGAAAAATTTGCAAGTTTCTTCTCTAAAACAAGCTTACTGGAACTAAGACAATAGTCTTATGGATTGGAAATCTTATCACAGAATCACACAGAATGGCCCAGGTTGGAAGGGACCTCAAGGATCATGAATCTCCAACCCCCCTGCTGGGCTGAACAAGCCCAGCTTCCTTAGCTGTCTTTGTAGAGGAGGTGCTCCAGTCCCCTGATCATCTCTGTGGCCCTCCTCTGGACCCTCTCCAACAGCTCTCTGTCTTTCTTGTACTGGGGGCTCCAGACCTGTAGACAGTACTCCAGATAGGGCCTCACAAGGGCAGAGTAGAGAGGGACAATCACCTCCCTGTCCCTGCTGGCCACCCCTCTTCTGATGGAGCCCAGGATACCATTCGCTTTCTGAGCTGCAAGAGCACACTGTTGGCTCACGTTAAGTTTTTCATCCACCAGGACCCCCAGGTCCTTCTCTGCAGGGCTACTCTCAAGGACTGCTCCTTCCAGTCTGTTTATATGCCTGGGATTCCTCCGGCCCAAGTGCAAAACCTTGCACTTTGCTGTGTTGAACCTCATTAGATTCATTCAGGCCCACCTTTCAAGTAAGTTGAGGTCCCTCTGAATGGCATCCCCTCCTTCCACTGTGTCAACCGCACCACTCAGCTTGGTGTCATCAGCAAACTTGCTGAGGATGCACTCAATTCTGTCATCGATGTCATTGATAAAGAGGCTAAAGAGCATCGGTCAAGACAGATCCCTGGGGGACACCGCTAGTTACTGGCCCCCACCTGGACACAGCGGCCTTTCAGACCTTTCAACCAATTCCTTGTCCATCAGGTGATCCACCCATCAAATCTACATCCTTCCAATTTGAAGATAAGGATGTGGTGGGGGACCATGTCAAAGGCCTTGCTCAAGTCCAGGTAAATGACACTGGTCGCCTTCCCTTTGTCCACCAATGCCATCACTCCATCATAGAAGACCACCAGATTGGTTAAGCATGCCCTTCCCCTGGTGAAGCTGTGCTGGCTGTCTCGGATCACATGCTCATTCCTCATGTGATCAAGCATGTTGTCCAGGAGGATCTATTCCATGATCTTCCCAGGTACAGAGGTGAGACTCACCGGCCTGTAGTTCCCCGGGTCCTCCTTGCTCCCTTTCTTATAAATGGGAGTGACATGACCAGTTATCCAGGGACCTCACCTGACAGCCACAAATATTATGACAGCTGGCTTCCATATAGGACTGCTTACATTTTTAGTAACAGTATGTGAGTATGATTATAATTCTGCACCCAAGCCTGCCCTCTAAAGAATTGCTCTCAAGTGAATAAGAGGAATGATGGCTATGACCTTTAAAAAATAACATATGACCAACTAGAGTGAGATATTCCAATATTCCCAGGAGCAGGAGGAACTGTACAGACAGCTGAAGCCTGCAATTAAAAAAAAAATAAAAAATGTATAAAAAAGTAACATGAATATTTGATAGAAATTGAACAATTTTAGAGGAATGATGATTCAGAGACAGAGGTGGGGGATGACATCATTAATTAAACCTAGGGAAAGTTTAAAAATATATATTGTTAACAATAATAATAAAATATATGAAAGGATACATAGTTATTGTTGCCACAGTCCAAAATACAACAACCTGAGTGGAAAGACTGAGTTACTACTGGATGTTTCTGGTTACTGAACCAGACACAAAATGATGTGTTTTTCATTGCTTTCCTTAGATGCTGACATCATGCCTTTAGTGCATTTCACCAGGTATATCCTCAACATACATTTTTGAGTCAGATAATCTCACAGAAGCTGAGATCGTCTGTGCTGTGATTTCTACTTTAATCAATAAGTTAGAGAAAATTCTTTTGGCTCTGTGTATGATGTGTACTTATCCTCCTTGCTCCCTAAAATGTTTCAGTTTAACAACAAAAAAAAATCAACAGAAGAAGACTCTCAAAAGTACCAGATCTCAAAAGACTTTTATAACTACTCAGCTGCCGAGACTCTCTCCATCTAGTTTTCTGGCCACATGAATTCTTCATTCCCTTCTGCTCAGGAGCAGAAGTCCATCAGGACGGAATGGAAACCTCCCTTCTGTAAGCCAAGTCCTTGATTTGCTGATTATTCAATTCTCCTGCAAAATGTTTTTAAATGTCTGGAGGCTGTGACTGATTTAACCAACACCAGCTTTATCCTGGCTGGAATATCAGTGGGTTGAGAGGACAATACCGTCATCAGACTGAAGATAAAACTGATACATCTATGTTTGATGGGAGATCTGAATAATTCATGATGAAGTACTTTCAGAAAGCTTTTGCTGGAATGGGCATTTTGCTAACCTCAGGCAACTAAAAAGTTAAAATATCCTTAAAAATGTTATTTGTTATTCCAGATTATGAATATATATATATATATATTTTAAATTGGTAGGTTTTCTCTTTGTCTGCATTTTAGTTAGCGTGCTCTAAAAAAGGAACAAAGGCCTGGCCCTCGATTTTCTAATTGCATTTATCTACTAGACTGGGTGGTACTAAGAAGACATTTTCAAAAGTGTGTGTTTGTTTGTCTGTCTGGATGTTCAATCTGCTATGTCCACGTTTTTCAACAGTTGAATTTTATCCAATGTTTGTTCATCATACTTTACAGAGACAGAAGAATATGAATTGAGACTATCAATATAATCAGCATAAGAGACGAGAAGATACTGATGATGTAGAATTGAAATGGACTGACTCAGATGGGAATATCAATTAATACATTTTCTAGACACTTGTGTAATCATCTATGTGAACTTGCACAGTAATCACTGGGACAGGCACTGGAACAAACACTGGAACACGTTGTCCAGGATGCCCCATTCCTGGAGACACTCCAGGTCAGGCTAGATCGTGCTCTGAGCACTTGATCCAGCTGTAGGTGTAGTTGTTCGCTGCAGTGGAGTTGGACCAGATGGCCTTTAAAGATCCCTTCCAACTGAAATGATTCTACGATTCCACAGTTCTATGATTCTGATCCTTGCCACAAGCTCCAACAACAAAGGTCAGTTTTTACCAGCCAGGAATTAAAATGTTAATCTAAAGTTTTCTCTGAAAATACCTGCCTTTACCTTCCATTACAGAGGAGTAAAGAATCTCATATATAGAGGTGTGTATGTAAACAACTGCATATGTAAATGTGACAATCCTGGGTTGATCAGTTTCTCTTTACTAAGGTACAATGGAGGCAGTGTACTAAGGCAATCATTTTTTCTTACACCTATCCTTTTCTCCTCTCTGGATTACCTCAACGTAAACTGTTCTTGATGGAAGTTTGGTTGTTCTCTTCCTCATAATATTCACAGTTAGGCATTACATGATCTCTCCAGATAAGATATTGCAGTTATGTAATATTCACTTTAATGCAATGGTATAT
>JACDJE010000169.1:552703-617221 GCA_016647715.1 Pavo muticus
AAAAAAAAAAAAAAATACAGAGAAGAATTTTTAAAAAGTACCTTAAACGTTGCAATATTATTTAATACTATATTTGTAATATAATCATAGAATCATAGAACTGCTCAGGTTGGAAAAGACCTTCAAGATCATCAAGTCCAACCGCAACCTAACCATACTACCCTAACCTAACCATACTACCCTAACTCTAACATACAGTATATAATATATATATAATATAAAATTAATAATACTGGACAAGGGAGAAAGATTTTAAACTAGAAGAGGTGAGATTTAGGTTAATATTAGGAGGAAATTCTTTACTCAGAAGATGGTGAGGCTCAGGCACAGGCTGCTCAGAGAGGTTGTGGGTGTCCCTTCCCCTGAGGTGCTCATAGTCAGGTTGGATGGTGCCCTGGGCAGCCTGAGCTGGTGAGTGACAACAAGCCCAAAGCAGAGGGGTTGGAATGGGATGATTTTTAAGGTTCCCTCCAACCTGCAATGATTAACAATAAAAATAGAGACAAAATTCATGTATTTTAAGAGAGGTTTCCCTCTAATAATGTCCCTAAAAACTAATGAAGGCATCTAAATAAGTTTTCTGGGGCCAACCAGATGAAGAAATATTAGATTGTCATGAGTGTCCACCCTTTTGTCTTTCCTGTGACACACTGTGTGAAGAAGAATTATCTTGGGCCACATATGCATAAGTTGTTCTGAAAGTAATGCCTGTTATTTATTTCCATAGAAACTACAACAGATACGTGAGCATAATAAAACTATTTGGTAGAGAAAACTCTCAGCCACACACACACACACACAAAACCCAAAACAAAACAAACAAACAAAAAAACACCTATTTTTCAACATAGTCACCACCATTAGCTATGCATTTTCACTAGTGATGAACAAGAGCCTGCATGCTATGCTCATAAAAATCTGCACCAGTGGAGATAACACACTGTCGTCATTGTTGAAATACACCACCCACTGCCTCACTCTATTCTCATCCACTGTTTGATATCCATCAAAGTTCAGCAATTGTTGAAGAATGTCAGTGAGTGTCATTTTTTCTGCATAGAGGAATTCAGTGACACACCTTTGCTTCATACACACTTCAATGTCAGGCACATTTTGTCAGACTGTCCCTTTGCTGCCATCTGTCACACAGCAACAAAATGTAATGGAATATCAGTAGGAAGGTTCAACATCTATTGCCATATCCCAACATCTGCCCCTGACACTAAGGGCCAACATAATAAAACAGGAAGCATTACTTTCAGAGAAGATCTTACGTATATAAGTAAGAAAACTTATTATAACTTTTAATACTTCTTATTTAAAAAATGAGGGCAATAAAAACATAAAACTAGTGAGATATCTGACATTTTTTGTGAAACCAGTGTATCAGACTAGATCGATGGCAGTGGCTGCAATTCTTAGTGGGGTCTCAAGATGTTTGTCAGAGATTTTTCATGAAATTTTATTATTCCCATGTTTTATCTTTGAAAATAATTGTTCAGAAATGTACGTGCTGCCAAAAAGCAATGATATGAATCAGGTGTGATTGCAAAGTGACTGATATTTCTCTCAGGTAAGATAGATCTTGAAAAGTCTGGTAAAGAGACATGATCAAATATTTGAGTTAAATATCTGATTGCAACTCTGTATATTATATTTAAAAATTTACAGGTAATTTATTTATGTGAACTGAAAATAGAATCACAAACATACAAAAAAATTGAAAAAAATTGTCAGCCACATGCTGACCACAAGCCACGGGCTGAACATGCCTGGATTAGGTGATTATTCTGGTTTTAAAAGCTATTTTCAGTACTGCTGAGCACTGTTTCTGTTGACTTCTGTGGAGACTACTGGGTGCCTGAAATTTTATAAAGCACATCACTGTGAAGATTTGAACAGTTAAACACATGGGAGTTAGGCCTTATTGGTAGTGGTGAAAATACGAACATACATCTCATATCTTATACACACCTCTAATCTTATTAGGAGCGGCATGCTTTGAAGCAACAAATAACTCGACATCTCCTCTAAGGAGAGCTAGTCACTGTGACAAGCTGTGCATGAAAATTAAGTACCGATAACATAATTTTTCTGTTCTCTAGACTAGATTGTGGAGCTCAATCTCGAGACACAGAGTAGGAAAGGAAATGTAATAATTCATAAATCAAATGAAGTAAAAATAGACAACTGCTACTTTGAAAATTATATCTGATGTAATTTTTTCCTTCTATTCATGTTTTTCTTTCATTGATAAAGATCCTCAACACCTACAATCAGCAGCTTGGCTGATGTCACATACATCTGTTAGACCTTATGGATAGCCTAACCCTGTTATCAGCATTGCAGAGCAAAGCACCAGCCTGCAAGTTTGCTCTTGCTGGACAGCTGATACTCCTCTGTGCTGTTAATAGTAGATGCTTACTGTTATATCCCTGTTTCCAGGTACTGCCTGAGTTCATACATACGATCTAATGTTAAAAGTATCATAGTCAAGTCGATGTTGATAGAAACAACATAGTACATGCTTAAATGATTTCTCCACTGTCTTTCAGGATAGAAGCAGGCACAAATGTGTATCTAAATCAGTAAGGATTTGACTTAACAGGGGTCGCCACCTGGACGTTAAGCAATTGACCACAACTCTGAGTGCAACCAACAAGCCAATTTCTTGTCCACCGAGTGGTTCTTCCATCAAATCTATGTCTCCAGAAGTTAGAGATAGGTATGTTGTGTGGGACAATGTCACATGCTTTCCACAACTCCAAGTAAAAGAAGGATGGTGATAATTTCGTATGACATCTCTGTAGGTAAAAGGCTAGAGTATATTTAGGTTGATATGAAGGGTGAAAAACATGAAAGAAAGGTTACTTGGAAAATGGTGCAAGAGTTTGTAGTTCCTGATTTGAATAGAGGTGCAGTGGTGTGGATCTATCTCACCAACCTTTAGGCATCTGGATGAGGATGCAGCAGAGCCCCTGCAAGCTAGAGAGGGAAAAAGAAGGCAGATGTCTTTAGAAGGACATTCAGCCTACCTATGATCTTGCATGTGCCTGGAGTGGTCTATCTTTACTCTTCTGCCAGTACATTGCCAGTGACATCATTCCTAATGTCTGCACCTAAAGACAAGGGTGATCAGCCTTAGCAACTGTGTTCAAATCCTGAGTCAAGAGAAGATGTTGACTTGCCAGTTCTGTGAGGATAAAGAATAGTGACTAACCAAAGTCTTCCTCAGAGAACAGAAGAACATCCCAAGGCCATTATTCTCCTCCATCTCTTTCCACAGATGATGCATCTATACAGCAAGTGCATCTCCATGCTCTTTTATCTATTTCAGCTCTCACAGAGCCATGCTTACATTCTAGAAGGAGATTCTACAGTACCTGACCTCTCTATAGAAATACAAATGTTTCTGTACATAGCCATTTAGTCATAATTTAGGCATATTTGGCCACACAGAGGGACAACAAAACTGAAACAAAATCACTGGTCTACATATGACTGCAGATGTTCATTTTAATATATTAAAAATATTGCTTCCTCAGCACCAAAATATTTAATGTTTTTGAGTATATTAGATGTCGTGTTCTTAGACAACATAAAGCTGGCTATGCCTTTGTAGGTCTACTCTGACTTGTTTCAGCTAATGGGTGACCTCACTTGAATGTTTCTCCTTCAGTCCATTAGCCATCTCACTGTTTGCATTAGTAGCACTGACAGTTGCAACATTACAGAAAAGATTTTTCACAGACCGTAACAGGACCTTTGCATTTCCAGTTCAGATGCACTGACATAGATCTTAAAATGAGATGCTTTTGATGTTTTACATTTTTCATACTTTATTCTGGATGTGAATATCTTGTTTGGTGCCTTCACCTGCAGACTTCCATCAAGTACCAAGGGCTGACTTGGCCAGATAGTTTTCTGTAGCCAGCTTCCTGATATTTTTTCTTGCAAATAATGGATGTGAATCAGGGATAAGTACTAGCACAGGATATAACACTATGTCATTCAGTATAGCTGTTTTCTGCAGTATATGCAGATCCCCTGTAGAAATATATCCAACTTCTAATAAAGAAGATCCATATTTTCACTGGTTGCAAGTGATTACAATTGCAGCTTCTTACTAGCTATCATACTTTACTGTCCAAATAACTTCACAAATAAACCTTCCAGCTAGCTCACATGAATTATAAATGTGCCAGCAATGTTGATTTTAAAATGCATGTCAACACTTTAACATCTGAACATCTATGTAAATGCAAGCTTTTAGCAGAATTTCAATTTAACAAATTACAGTTTGTAACTCTAATTTATGAGAACTATGTAAATACCTAAGATTTTTATAGCCGCTCCCGCTTAAATTAATCACAAATTACTAATTATGCCTTTTCAGCTGCAGGATATGCAAATTTAGTTGCATAAAGAAAAGAGGCATTCAAGAATAGATTGATTTCAGCAACATTGTGCAGTATCATTTTTAAACAGTAGAGTGCAAGCTTTTAACCTGCTACAGATGTAACTGGTAGTTCTGTATCTGTTTTGTTTGTAACAGAATCCAAAACATGTACGTAAAATATAAAGTATACTCTTCCTCAGATAGTATTTCATATCCTCTTCACTAACTGTGCACAATGCATGTCTGTACACAACTAATAAGCCAATCCAAGTCAGAAATCTGAATATATCTGAAAGGATGGGCAGTTTGTCATCATACTGCAGATCTGAGGTGCCAAGTGAGGAGGAAGTATGAAAGACACCTTTCTCACCTGCAACCAAACCAATCTTCTGATAGCAACAGAAATACTGGCTACAACAGTATTTTTGACACCTAATGTACACTGCCATGCAGGTAAGCAGAACCAGTAGAGGTTTATTATTGCCTTTTGTAGCAGTGGGAGTCAGGAATTGAGCCAAAGATGTATTTGCATTAGCTTCTCCTGCATGTTCATCCTCCTTACCTAGCTGTTTGCACAGTGTTGGATTTAAATACTAATTTCTATTCTATTCTATTCTATTCTATTCTATTCTATTCTATTCTATTCTATTCTATTCTATTCTATTCTATTCTATTCTATTCTATCCTATTCCATTCCATTCCATTCTTTTATTTATTTTATGATTGTATGATTTTATTTTTGTGTTGCTTGCACAAATTTTAACCTCATGCTTCCTGGAAAGTAGGAAGATATAGTTTCCTGCAGGTGGAGAAGAAACAAAGCCTCAAGCTTCTTTTTTTAATTTTTTTTTCAAGGCTCTTTGATTTTGGCTGGTTGTGAGTCTTTGGTGAATACTAGTAGAAAATCAATTATACCACAAAATATTGCCTTAAAGTTTTTGTTAATGCCAGTTAGCCAGAAGAGGACTTCTTATTTCTGTATTATTTCCCTTACTCTGGCAGGCTATACAATTACCTGCAACAAGTTCAGCAGTAAGATTTGCCCATTATCTCCTTGCAACCTTTGTACCAACTCAGCAAGCCATGGTGTTGAAGAGTGTTGTTTCATAGTATTGAGTTGTGTAAACAAAGACACTTTGAACTGACTAGATTCTGGAAGGAAGACAAAGAAATACAAAAGAAAGTAAGTGTCCATGTCCCAGTAGCTATTTGTCTTTGATGTGTGTCAAGGCTCCTTGTCTCACAGTCTGTAGTTCAGAAGCACAAGCTCTAGGCAAACAATCAGTAATTGTGCATTTGTAAATTTACAGTGGAAGGTTTTGGCTCCTGCCTTCTATCTTCCAAAAATTGTGTTTAGTCATGACTATTTGCAGTTTTCTGTGTGTGGAAGGTGGAAGGAAAAGATATATCTCCTTAACATTTTGTAAGATATCTTAAAGTCATGCTTAAAAAATCCTGGAACACCTCAGAGGTGATAGCCTCCCAGGCATATTGTTATCACTTAAACTGTGCTACTCATTTACACCCTTAATGACAGAATATTACATTGCTAGAAGTCAAAAAAGACTAAAGGATCATAGAATCATAGAACGGCTTAGGTTGGAGGAGACCTTGAAGATCACCTAGTTCCAACCTCCCTGCAAAGTGCAAGTTTGCCCCTCACCAGATCAGGCTGCCCAGGGCCCCATCCAACCTGGCCTTGAATGTTTCCAGAGACAGACTATCAACAACATCTCTGGGAAATCTGTTCCAGCACCTCACCACCATCTGAGTAAAAATTTCTTCCTAATATCTAACCTTAATCTCCTCTCTTTTGGTTTAAAGCTATTCCCCTTGTCCTATCACCGTCAGACCGTGTAAAAAGTCAGTCCCCTGCCTGCTTGTAAGCTTCCTTCAAGTACTGGAAGGCCGCAATGAAGTTTCCACAGAATCTTCTCTTCTCCAAGCCGAATAAGCCCAACTTCCACCACCTTTCTTCATAGGAGAGGTGTGCCAGCCCTTTTATCATCTTTGTGGCCTTCCTCTGGACCCATTCCAACAGCTTGGTGTCCTTCCAGTTCAGGGGGCCCCAGGTCTGGATGCAGTACTTTAGTTGGGGCCTAATAATGGCAGAATAGAGGGGGACAATCACCTCCGTCTCAACCTCTCTTTTGATGCAGTCAAGACACTTATCAGAACTGGGTAGATGGGCCAGGAGGAATCCTATTGCTGTCTTCAGCATTCTATGGGAGCATGAAAAGATGATAAAAGTCTTCTTGGTGGCAAACAGGGAAAAGAACTGGAGGCAATAAGGATACTTTGCAGTAAGGGAGAATCTAATTAGTTGTAAGACTAAAACTAGTCCCTTTTTTCAGGCTAGTTGTATAACACAGTCTAATTTCTTAGTTAGATCCAGTTTTGGAGCTGGCTCTTCTTTCTGCTGGAGATTGCACTAGAAAATGTTCTTTTCCTAAGTAAGTTAGTTTATGTTTCTAAGTCCAGTTTTTATTTATTAGCAAGCTCTGCACAATCTGTCAACTGTATAATTAGAAGAAGGTTCTTTATAATAGCCAGAATCAGGAAAGTTGTGTTGCCTGGACCCATTAGGTCCGATTTTGACAACAAATTTTTTGGCTAATGGCAACAGAGCTGGAAAAAATAGATTTGATGTGGATGATGAGATCAAATTTGCAAAATGATTGCAAAGGTTAGCAGAATATTTAGTTGAAGTAGACAATCAAAAACAGGAATTTAGGACTGCGTTAGACATGCAGGAGAGTGATTTTATTTATTCTCTTACTGAAACAGAATGATGCATAGGAAGCATCATCAAGAAAGAACAAATCCAAAAGCATGCTTCAACATGTTTCTCAAGTAAACTAAGATTAAATAAATAAACAAATAAATAAGCAAGATAAACTTCCTTTCTGAAGTGCTGTATGGAACAAATTTATCATATTGATCACTTCTTGCACTCACATTTATTTCACGATATTGTTGGAGATCAAAGAAAAGAGGAAGCTCTGTGTCTCTATGGATTTATATTCTGAAGGATCTTGGTATATAAACTGCAGCACTAGAGCGACCTGCCCTGTTGTACATCATCCTAAGACTGGGAGGAAGTGCAAGATGATCATACAGAAGTGCCCTCGGCTGCTAAATATGTTGCATATCATTTTGTGTTGTTGGTCTGAAGTTCTTCTGTCACCTTGCAAACACTTAAGATTATCTGTAAGGGACTTCTCTATGGACTGGGGCAGAATTTCTCCACTTCTAAAGGCGCACTGTGCTTTAGTTTCTAATTGCAGAATTGTAAGCAAGTGCTGAAATACTACAGAGTTCATCACTCTTTTTATGTTTCATAAATATTTAGATTCTTTTAATGCAATCCAGCCATAAGTAAGCAGACTGTTAATTTAGCCCATCCCATTGTGTCAAGAGTCTGCATCCGTGAATAGTTTACTGGGAAAGAGAGTTGCCAGAATTTATTCTTAAATGCAGAAGACTCAGAGAATCAGGATCCATATATATATATATGTACACAAAGATATATACAGTATACATATATATCTGTACACTATATAGGAAAAAAAAAGTATATATAAATGATATATCTTTGTTTTCTCTCTCTTTCTCTTAAGTCTTTTCACCACATACCCAGTATCCTCAGTGTTTCTGCAATGGAAACTTCTAATTCCTGAGCTGGTGGACTGCTCTTTCTCTCTAACTTTGAATGCACAAAGAAAAATCATGTTATTTGTTGTGCTGCTGTAAAACACATAAATTTTCAGTTTGTCCATTCATGAGGACTAATGTCCCAGTGGGAATTAAACAGAACGGAAATATGAGTATTTCAAATATTTGCAGAGAAGAATTTCTATTAATGCACACTCTTATCTGATTTCACTGTGTTTGCTGGAAATTTTTTTCTGTTTTTAGGATATAGTGAGAAATGTTAAATAAAACAGCTGTTTCTACATTGTCTATAAATTGTAAGGCAATTGAATTATGTTCATTTAGAGTTCCAGACTGAGAAACTCTTTACAGTTCCAGTCAGGTATAAAAATGTAGATGTTAGGGGCTGCAAAGAAGTGTATTAGTAGGTCAATGCACGATGTCTCCCAATATTTTCCCTCTCAAGGAGGTGTAGACAGTTTTGTCCATCAGCAAGATTCCAGTAGCTCCTTGGAATATATCACAAACATAGAGATATGAATCATCCAGGGGAATGTTTTAAGGTCCACTTGCAATGAAAATGTTTTACGACATGCATATGCACATGGTTTATTTTTCCTGTGTTCAATTTTAGAAGACCACTTAAAAATGTAATAATATTTTTAAAAATCTTCTACGTCTTTCTTCATTATCTTTACAAAAACCTTTACATCTATGGTGAGGTGTGTTTTGGCAGTCAAAAAAGTCTGAATATTGTATGTATTTACATACATGTACATGTGTCTCAGAGGTGCAGGGGAGATACAGAAGGGCTTCAGACTCCCCAGGATTTGTAATTTCCTAAAAATTCCTATCAGCTGGTATCAGTCAGATATTGAAGCATTACGAGGTGCTGTGCTTTCATGTGCTTTCAGTCTTTGAATCAAAATGGTTTCCTCCAGGTCGCAGCCTGTACAGTGATCCTGGATTTATCACCTCACATTCATCCCCCAAGCTACTGTCTTAGCCCTTTTTCTCTAAAGCATAGAAGATCTTGTTGCTGTAACGGTTTTTATGTTGTTTTGTTGCTGATGCTGTTGTTGTTTTGTTTGTTTAATATTTCTTGTTTGTTTTTCCCTGGTCCAGATTGCAGATTTTTTCTTACACTGTTTATAGCTTTTCATTTGATTTTCAGGTCAGTAGGCAGATTGTCCACTCAATATTTCATAAATGTTAGCAGTTAGTTAACAAATTCTATCATACTGTAGCACTGCAATGATCTTTCTGCTGCTTGGCACAGAGTGGTTTGGATTTCTTTTCTTGAAGAAAAATCTTAAGAATTTTATTTATATTTTATTGGAGGTAATATATGTCTCAATTTCCCCACACAAATAGTTCACAAAATAGTCCTAATAACCACTGTTTTAAACCATAACTCAAAAAATCAGATTTACTTCCAAATAAACTTATAGCCTGATAAGAAGTAAGTCTCAGCTCCAAGATTAGAACATAACTTAATTTTGTAAAAATAGGACTACTTTTTTTCATGTCTGGCCTGGTAACAGGTTAAAATCATATGTAGATACTCTGGATATATTTTACCAGATATGAATGTGGATAAATTCATCTAAATAATTCTAAGAGCTAGATAAGTGTATAAGACAAGAGCAGAGCTGGGAAGAAGGAAGGAAGGAAGGAAGGAAGGAAGGAAGGAAGGAAGGAAGGAAGGAAGGAAGGAAGGAAGGAAGGAAGGAAGGAAGGAAGGAAGAGGGAAAGCTGTTCCAAGCTACCTAAACAATGATTACTGAGTAGATGGATCTCTCAGAAAATACTGGAAATGTTTCTAATGCTGGTTGCTTTCCTCTGCAAACAGTATGACAAATATTCTGATGAATTNGGAAGGAAGGAAGGAAGGAAGGAAGGAAGGAAGGAAGGAAGGAAGGAAGGAAGGAAGGAAGGAAGGAAGGAAGGAAGGAAGGAAGGAAGGAAGGATGGTAAACAACAAATGAAAGGACTTAGAAGAAAAGAGTAGCATTTACAGTAAGTGCTGGAGTGAAATTCATCAGTTTTCTACCCACTGATGCCATGAAATAATCAGTGATTATTACAAATATTTTGTTCACTATTTGTTTGGGGAAATTGTTGGGTTGTACCTCCTCCAATAAAATATAAATAAAATATTTAAGATATTATGACACATTTTAAAAAGGGAAAATATGAGATTTATCTTCACCAAAACAGTTTTTCCCCATGACCTGGGAGTATTACAGACAAAATACTGAGAAGCACTAGTGAGAATGATGGAGAAACAGTTGATGAAGCTGCTGTCAGCAAAACTAGCTTGTGCAGATTATTCTGTAGTTGTTGCAATTACATTCTTGTTAATATTAATAGAAATATGGATTGGGTTTTATAGTGCATATTTAAATAAAGAGTTGATGGCAAGGATACAAGAATAGCTAGCAACATTAGAAAAGAGCTACATTAGACAGTGGTTTGCAGATGTTCAAATATTACTTCATGAATAAGAAGAATATTACCTCAACAAGTGTTATTTAGCTCTGCCCAACTCGAGTATATGGTCAGATCAAAGATAAAATGCTCTGCTTATTGCCATACTGAAATCCTCCTTTAGGATATCTTGCAGCTCAGCAGTTTCTGTAAAACATTTTGCATCTAGAGATTTGCAATTCAAACACCAACAACTAACATAAAAAATAAGCTATATAAGCTGATTTTCTTTCTCAGAATCCATTAGCAAACTCTATGCAACAAACGCGTATTATAAATTTTACAAGTTTAACTATTTATTTTGAGGTCCTAAGGAAAGCTGTTATTTTGTTGTTGTTGTTTGTTTTTGTTTTTTGTTTGTTTCTTTTTCCAGTAGTTGTTACAGTCTAACCTTCATACACTGCAATTAATTTCATGATATAGCTGAGGTATATTGCACTGAATGATAAACACCTAAGTAAAATTGACCTCAAAATGTTTCTATTGAAATGAGGTGAATTTCATATTTAGGGTTGAACAGTACATGTGTTTTGAGTCTTTGAAAATGATATTTATGTCAATTAGGTAAGTAGAAGTTATTAAATAATTGTTCAAATCCAAGGTATTTTACATTCCAGAAGTCTTTTCCATTAGGTGAAAATCAGTGGAAGTTTTAAACCCAGAAAAGTGTAGTTTTATTTTGACCAAATATCTCAGTATCTTGGGAAATGTATGCATGCATTAAAATATCTGTAGGTTTATTGTATATATGATGACACTTATATGGATGTTGACAACTTGTCATAGTTATTTTCAGTTTTTGTTTTGCAAGCCCAAATCACCTCCACTATGTCATCTGATATCTGGGAAGAAAACTGTCTAACTCCAATGTGGTGTTAGAAAGAGACATTCCTTTATTCCTCATGATACGCACTGGACAACTTGACAAACCAAGCATGCTCTCCCAGAGTCTAAGATCTACATTTAAACAGTTAAGACATCCATACGCAATACACTGGCATACGTACTCATTCTTTTCCAAGAACTCATTATTATATGCTAATGTCCTTCTGGGCATGCATGGTGGAGGCCTATGGTGATCTTAGACCACTTACTTCCTCCTAATTTTTCTATCATCTTCATTAAGGTGACTTTTGGCTGATCTTTAGCTGTTTTTCCACAATTTGGCAATTTTTCATTGCTTTTTATGCCATAATGAACAACTTTCTATCTTAGTGCACTATAACGAAACAATATATTTGAAATCCTAGAATCCTTGAACTGGGTGGAAGCCAAGGTAAAAGTAGTCAGTTGTGACTACAGTGCTCCTGTGAAGTAGGATCATTGAGAAAAAAAATAAACAAGCAAAACTGCACACCAAGCAAAGCAAAACTGGAAACATTTAGAAGTAGCACTAAATGATTCCTATCGCTAAACTAATATACAGGTCCTTAAACTAATATACCAATCCCTATTGATAAACCATCCTATATCAACTAAAAGCAAGTATAGTTTGTCACCTTTTATGTATCTACAGCCAAGTAGTTCTGTTGTTGTCTTGTTAACTTTATTTCTCTTTATAAAACTGTGTATTGTTCTTGCCTTATTCTGTCAATTCAGGTATTAAGAAATCTTTGAGAAAAAAAATTGTGTAATTTGAAGGCCCATCCTTATTTTGTATTTACTTGGCTTTCTACTGAAAATTTTGAAGCAGATGCCTGTATAAGCAAATAGAAGCAGTGTAATTTTTGTGGAGTTTATATATGGAATACTACACCGTCTTAAACACACAAAAAAAGGCAAAGTGTAAAGACAGCAATTTATTTGACTTCTTAATTGGTAGACTGGGAAATTCCCTGCTAGTATTATTGTATTCTTTTAGATGAATCATACCTAACATTCATTTAAAACATAATCCCTTACATTTGTAGATAAAATAACTTGCAGAATAAAGGAGTAAGAGCTGAATTCTTCTCTGACCTTCTGCTTTAATTCATGCTAAATCTCCTATACACTCTGGTTTCATGTAGTGGGTTACAAATGGCAGTCAAAGTTATGCAACATTTTCAGATTTCAGACACAAGATGGCACCATTACTAATGCTTTTCCCTTACTATCTCCAACGTTAAATGTGACAGCTTTTAACACTAGAAAATTGCAATAGTGATGTATCTTTCTTACATATGTTGCACGCATGCTTAACGCCCAGAAACTTGGTGTACACCTAATGGCCTCTATTTTCATTTTAGTAAAATGACATATAGTGTACAAACACTGCTATTCTTGCCTAGCCAAGATTTCAAAAGCTCTCATGGGTGAGAGACAAACTGATCCCTGTACATGCAGATTTGCTCAAGGGGCTGCAGAGAATGTGATTACCCCAGTGTCCAGCATCATACATATTCAGGATCATGCACTGTAAGAAAACTTTCTCCTGTTTTTCTTGGCATCCGTCAGATGAGTATGAGTACTACTGTGTGCAAATTTATTTTAGTCTCTCTGCTTGCACGCAGACATCTATATCATGCTCAGTGTCTGCTAATCGAGCTGGTGGGTTTGTTCATGATTTTGCGCAAAACACTGGACAAATTCAATCAACTTAAAGAAAGACAAAACAAATATTCTGAACATAAGTCAATTTGCCTTTCTCCATTGCCTTCCTTGAGGATCAGTTGTATTTTTCCCTAAATCAGATTTTGTAAAAGCTTTTGTTTTGATCAATTTGCACATTTTCATAAGGTAAATAAAAGACCCATGGAAGGTAATTATGAGTTTCCTAGTGCAGTAGCCAGGTAGAGGTGAAATGTCTGCATCAGGTCCCATCTCCAGCCAGGAGTGAAGCTGAATGCATATTCCGTATAGGCACACACACACATATATATATATATTCAATACATATGCACATGTGTATGTGCCTGGCCACACTTAGAAAAAATACATTAAGGCCTTGGAGTGTGTCCAGAGAAGGGCAAGGAAGCTAGTGAAGGATCTGGAGAACAGTGGGGAGCTGGGGAGTTATGGGGAGTTGCTGAGGGAACTGGGATTGTTCAGTCTGGAGAAGAGGAGAGAGACCTTATCATTCTCTATAACTCCCAGAGAAGTTTAGTGAGGGGGGTGTTGGTTTCTTCCCAAGTAACAGTATGAGAGGTAATGGCTTTAAGTTATGCCAGAGGAGGTTCAAGCTGGATATTAGGAAGAATTTCTTCTCTGAAATATTAGTTAAGCATTGGAACAGGCTGCCAAAGGAAGTGGTGGAGTTACTATCCTTTGAGGTGTTCAAGAGCCATGGAGATTTGTCAGTGAGGCACACGGTTAATGCACAAGGTGGGGATGGGTTGAGATTGAACTTGATGATCTCAGTGGTCTTTTCCAACTTAATGATTCTGTGATTCCATGATACTATTATTTACAAACACAAAAAGAATTCAACCACAGCCAACAGCTTGCTCCTGTTTCCCCTCTAGTTCATTAGGATGAAGCATCATTGGTGGGAAACATATATTCTTATATAGACAGAGTGTGGATATGACCAGCATCTAGCTCAGATGCTCCATCCACCCAGTAGCTGCACTTAGATCCCCAGTTGATGGCATCTGGACATAGGAGATCTTTAACCTGCAGTCCCGCTCCTGCTACTGATGCAGTCATTCACACGCACACATGCAATGAGTTTTTCCAGTATCTGGTCCAGACCAGTAACCTTACCAGTATCCAACCTCCTGAAACTTAGTCTTCTCAGCCACTGTCCTTCCAGCAACCAGTTGGTATCCAACTCTAACTTATAACCACCTTGACACTTGGGTCCCAAATATTCAGTGCTACTCACCAGCCAGTCCACCTTGATGTTCTGTATTGATGAGCCAATGATGCATGAATCTAGATGATGTTCATGTTCTCATATCTCTCCTGTTGCTGGCACTGAGGATGCACAAACCTCTGTGACCCCTGGTTCCTCCCTGTTTGCTGTGACTTAGACATCCTTACACATACATGCATGCAGAATAGAATACACTGCTGTTACAGTTTAGTTAGTGTTATCATGTGAGGTCATGATAAGGAATACTGTTAAAACCAGGACAAATGCAACCAAGAAAATAACTAGAAATGGAATTCAGTGAGAAAACAAATGTAAAAGACCACCTAAAAGACCACCTAAAAATACTAGTAGGAAGTTTTTCACTCAGAGGGTGGTGAAGCACTGGAACAAGTTGCAGTGGAACAGGTGAAGCACTGGAAAAGGAGGTTGAGGATGCCCCATCCCTGGATGCATTCAAGGCCAGGCTGGATGTGGCTCTGGGCAGCTTGGTCTAGTGATTGGCCACCTTGCCCGTAGCAGGGGGATTGAAACAAGATGATCATTATAGCCTTTTAATACCCAGACCATTCTATGATTCCATGATTCTATGACTATTTATATGTCACTGGCTCTTTTTATCCCCTTATTCCTCTTTTCCTCCCATTTGTTTACCTTGATGTCTCTCTTTTCTCCCGTCAACATCCCATAGTTAGTCTTGTGCAATCCTCAAACCTTCTTCCCCTGGATCCCACAACTCCCAGAGGCAATAACACCCAGACTGTAAGGTGCTCCTTTGATGATATGCAGCACTGAGCTTCACCCCAGCCCATGAAGCTGAGTCCCCTGGGACTGCCCTCAGAGGAGCTGGGCAGGGGAGTTAATATCTGATGAGATTATTGGCTACCGCTCAGTAGCTGTTATTATTCCTCTATTCTTCTTTGTGTATATGGAGGTGATCCTTTAATCATTTAATCTAACAGGAAAATTTAGACCAAATGTATAAAATTAGAAAAAAAAATCCAGAAAGTAAAATATCATCCTTGAAAATAATTTCTCAATATGTGGAAATTGACAGCAATTTGCACTGTAGCTTAAGCAAATATTTGCAAAGGAATAGCTGTCAAATAAATATTTTTCCCTAAAAACACAGATTTTAGTTTATCTGTATGAAGAAATTTGTAGTTAATTGCTAACTTAGATAAGCTTCTTACACACACATTAAAATTCAATGTAGACTTGGTGCTTTGCTGACACAGGACTTGACTGTGCTCAGTCCTGCACAATGGAGTGTAACTAAATCAAGAAGTTAAGGACAGCAAGAAAAGAGTAAGTTAATCTGAAAAAAAAAAAAAAACAACAACACTGGAATAAAAATAAATGGATATAAGTGGATCATGGGAAAAGACATAAAAGTAGGTTGGAAGATGCCTTCTCTTCATTAGAAGAGCTGAAATCTAGAGCTTCTCTCTAATAACAATGGTCCAGAAAAGCGACCTAAGAATGTTCATCTTGGTGAGAAAATAGAGAGAGAGAGGAAAGAAACCAATAAACAATGCCATTGGGTCAAGCAATTACTTAGTTTTTCTTATCTCTTTAGAACAGCAAAATTGTGGAAGACAATTAATCATGGTCCTTATTGTCACAGGCCTTTTTCGTTACTGGAGAAGATAACTACAAAAGGCGTCCTCCGACATGAACCTAAATCCTGTTCTTGTCTATGGAGCATACCTAAAACAAGGTCTATTGTGTTTCTTCTAATGCTACTGGATAGTAAATAGTGCTTCCTTGTGTGGCAGAAACATTGAGGTATAGTGACTAGAGCTGGGAAATAATGAATATTCAATTCAGTGAATTTCTCTCCTATTTGCAGGCTTTCTCAGAGTGCATTGTAGTTCCCAAAAAGCCTTATTATTCCACAAATAACTACTTTGAAAAAGTCCTGGTCTTTAGATTGCATTTCGTTTCCTTGCAAATGCTGGTTGCTTAAAATTCAAACTGTTGTATTTAAGTAGATCCCATGTGAAGTGTCTTTGTTCTCTAGTGAATTAGTGGAAGTCTTAAAAAATCACATTTCTGCTGTTGAAAGAGTCACAACTATTTAGATAAAGTTTAGTGATTTAGAGTAGAACACGAAATTCTATGAAGTGCTGAAACAAGACCAATTATACTGACTGTAACAAGCAGGCCATAAGAATTTTTTTTTGAAACCCTTTCAGTTTATCAATCCCATTCTAATGGAAAACAGCAGCTTACTTTTACACACAGTATTATGCATCTCTTGAATCATACTATTGGAAAAGGATATAGATTAAAAGGTTATTAGACTCATATATCAAATACAACTCTATGATTTTTTTCTATCCAAATATTATATACAACAAAACTTATCTGAACCTGTTCTTTATTTGCTTTTACTATGTCAAAACACATGAAATTTAGAATTAATGTGGATTCATTTTCTATTTTGTTTTTTTAAAAGACCCACTTGTATAAGTTTTAAACTCCACAGAATGAACAGATGTTCCAGAGTTGGAGGAGTTGCTACAGTCATGTGCTGCCAGAGCTCAGAAAGGGACTCCCTTATAATATCCTGTCATCTTCTAAATTTCATAAAGATATCTATATGAGTAACTAACTATTTCTGTCCTGCTGAAAAACTACTCACTGTCTCAAAATATACCTCCTGTCTTAACAGATAGCCATGTCAGAGAGACTTCTGCTGAATGGCTTCATTAATGGATTAGTTTTGTAACATTGCTACAAGCACATGGACTTCCTTGCCTCAGACTGACAATGACTTCTAGGACCAAGGAGTTTTCAAATACCCTTGTGCAGTAATGTAAACAAAGGCACCATTACCAGCTTTCCTGTTAACCTTCACTTCTTTTTTGCTGAACATTTAGTCAATACTTTCCAACAATTCTATTCAGTAAGAGGAACTCAGCTGAGGTCAACTGAATTAACCTGTTGCTTGGGTAGATTATTCAAAATAACTATCATAGTTAAAACCTTGAGCTATGCTGATCAATTTCATTACCCGAAGGCAATATAATGGAAATTCAAGACAAAATTCTTCATGAATTCCAAAGCTCAGCAAAGCTCAATATCCAGCTGTTAACACTCTTATTGGGAGGAACAAAAGGATAGCGATCTAATATCCTTCTTGGTCTGAGAAGATTTTTATTTGTCTGCAGAGGATTTATCAAAAAATCACAAATGTTGATGATGTTCTGCATAGTCCTTGTGTATCATCTGATCACAGCTAGAATGGAAAGAAATATTCCTGAGTGCAGAATCCAACTTGGAATTCAGTTCCATGGAAAGGAAGAGCCTCGATTCCAGTGAGTTCTTTCAAAGCTGTTTATCTGAAGATTCACAATGTCAGGGAAGAGAAACAAAGATTTTCTTGATTCAGAAGTGCCAAATTTGTTAAGCTGGTGAGCGGGCCAGTGACACAGCTTCAGTGTTACTCCAATTTCTTAAAGCTGATATCCATTCACTATAAAATAGTGCAATGAACCTAGTTCTTCCAAGTCAGTCCCACAACATCTTGATGAATATAGAAATATTCTTACCTCTATCATTAAAGGAAATGAGACATTGGAAAATGAGAGGAGTTAAGCTCCACAAAAATCCTCTCTCTCTACAACATTCTGTTTGGAAAAAAATATATTCAGGAGTGGTGATGCTACTCTACTACAGTTCAGCACTGAACTCAAAACAGCATGTATGTTTGTAGCAAAAATGGGGGGAGGATTTTTCAACCCCTTGATACAGACTAGGACATCTCCCACTAGGGTTGTCCAAGGCCCTCCAATCTGACCTTGAACATGTGGATGAGGCATCCACAGTTTCTCCAGGCAACCTATTCCAGTGCCTTATCTAATCTAATCTAAACCTACTCTTTTTTTTTTTTTNAAAGTCATTACCCATTGTTTTATCATTACACTCACTAATAAAGTTCCTCTCCATCTTTCATGTAGCCTCCTCTCATCTAATGGAAGGCTGCTATGAGGCCTCCTTGGAGCCTTCTGTAGATCAACTACCAACAACATCAACTCTCATTCTCTCTTCATAAGAGAGGTGCTCCAGCATGCTGCAGTATGCATTTTATCCTTAATCTGCCTTTCACTCACTCAGTTTACTCAATTTTCCACACGTGAGTGCTTAATGCTACCTGAATTACCATAAGTTATCTAAGACATTCATACAGATCCACAGGAGAATGCACCCTTCTGGACAAGAAGCTGAAAGACAAACACAATATTTTAATATGTTTCAAACTGCTTTGGTGGTGTATATTTATATATACATACCTATATATATGTATGTATATATATACATACCTAAATGTGTATATATATATATATATATACATATACATTTAGGATATAGCTAGATCTAAATCTGAATTGAGAGCCAGAACTGAAATACTAAACACTGCTGAAGATCTGGCTTTTTCCATCTTAATCTTTGGAAGATATCTACATTCTAAGTAGTCATGATGCATTCATCTGATCTCTGAACCTTTAGTAGTTTCCCTTGGTACCTTTAAATGGATGCAAATGAAAAGAGAGGTTGATATTGAGATGTTGATTCTGGAAACACGTATGTGTCTAATTATAGTAGAACATGGAATGCATGTGACAACGAAACCAATATGTAATGATGCGTTAACTACTAGATGTCCTAAACTGAAAAAAATAATCAATGCAAACTGCAGCTGGGTAATGGAAACCCACAGAGGAGAGAGATTAGATGTTTAGTGGGGCAGTAAGAAAATACTGAAATTTAGAACAGTTTTTTCAGTAAACATACATCCCTCAGTTACAAACCAGGATAGAAAAATCCACTTAGAGTAAATTAATGAGTAGTTAATTGTACTTATCGGCAGGGAGAGTGATGTCAAGATAAACTTAATGTAAGAACTATGAAGCAAAACTAATAGGTTCTGGCATCCAACATGCAAATGAGAATTTCATGTTAAGATGTGCTATAACCGTATGTATTAATTTATTATAAAACATTGGGGGGTTTTCATGCTCAGGAATGGGTACAGCTGGCATATTAATTTAGTTTAATTTAAGAAGAGCTATTAAACTTTATTAAGCATTGTGGAAAAATAAAGTAGCCTGAGAAAAAATACAAACATTTTAGAAATATTAATGTTTTTTGACTGTTAGCAAATGAAATTGGTTTGCTCATAAATATATGTTTAATTATTGAAGAGTAAGTTGGATACACATTCAAAACATCTTCCTGTGGTAGGAGCCCAATTCTGCTCCTACCACATTCTTTGGATGTGTGTGACACTGAAAAAAACATCCAATTCAAGACACAGGATGCCTGGAGTAGGCAAAGGCAAGGGGCACAAGGCTGCGAAGAGGGAATCCTAGCAAATCACGTCAGGTATGGAAGTGGCCTGGTATTCCCATTCTCTATACCCATTCCCTTTTTTTTTTTTCTTTTTCTTTTTCCATTTCTTTTCCTTTTTTTTCTTTTTCTTTTTCTTTTACCTCTTCCATTTCCCTTTCTCTTTCTCTTTCTCTTTTACCTTTTCCATTTCTCTTTCTCTCTTTCTCTTTCTCTTTCTCTTTCTCTTTCTCTTTTACCTTTTCCATTTCTCTTTCTCTCTTTCTCTTTCTCTTTCTCTTTCTCTTTCTCTTTCTCTTTCTCTTTCTCTTTCTCTTTCTCTTTCTCTTTCTCTTTCTCTTTCTCTTTCTCTTTCTCTTTCTCTTTCTCTTTCTCTTTCTCTCTCTTTCACTCTTTCTTTTCCCTTTCCCTTTCCCATTCAAGATTTATTAAATAAAAGATAGTGTTGGCGTCTAACATTGCCAATATGTTGCTGATGTTTTTCTAATACCAACAAAACTTTTGGATTGCTGGTTTTGAGGACAGCTCTGGGGGGACACATTTGGGGTCCAAAGTTCAGTTCTGAACTCCTCAGCACAACAGAAACATGGACGTATTGGAGGGACTCCAGTGGAGGGCCAACAGAATGACGAAGAGACTGGTGCACGTTTCCTATAAGCAAAAGATGAGATAGTCGGTTGGGAGAAGATATTTTGTCAACGTCTGCAAATACCTGGTGGCAGGGAGCAAAGAAAGTGGAGGAAGGAAAAATCCTCCAATTTAAAAGGACACCTAAAGGAAAAGAAGTTCCGAAAGGCAGCCTGTCACCAGCTAGTTGTCACAGAGCGGTGGCTCACTCATATGGGCAAAGAAATGGTTACAGGTTTTTCTCCTGTGAACAAGCCATGACAGGCCCATGAGAGAATTGCAGGCAACCCTACTAGCAACAGGTATGCTTTATTTTTATTTTTTTTCACAGCTACTTTATTGCTCTATTGAGCTATTAGAGAAGACATCTGCAAAGGTGCTTCTACAGTTAATCTGCTGCAAAGAAATTAGGTTATTAGTTTAACTTCATTAAAAACATATAAAAATACTTGACCAGCAAAGATTTCTCACTCTATAACAGTGAAAAGGAAAGGATTAATAAATAGTACAGATAAAAATCAGTGAAAACAATAACTCATTTAAAACTGTCATTTTGCTAACAATAACAAAAAGTGGCATTTTGCTTGAATTCAAACAATTGGAAGATTATGCATAGTGGTATTGGCCCAGAAAAAATCAAAAAGGGAAAATGAAGAAGAAGGGCAGTGATGGAAACTGTCAGCAACGGTTGACAAGGAAGCTGAAATAATGAAAGAGAATGGAGCCACTGAAGGGCTTGGAACATTTAAAAAGGCTAATAGATGAGAAAGGCAGTTCTGTGCAGATAAATGTAGAGTAATGATGACTTTGATGAGTCTTTGTTTCACAGCTCTTTGTGCAACATGAAATGGGGGGAGTGGAGAAGAAAAAATTGAGAACAGTCAAATCTATGTCTGTGAGTGTCATTAATAAGTGATGAGGACTTGAAAGACAAAAGAAAAATCTCTGCAAATTTGATGGGCTTTTTTCCTGTGTAAACTGCAAAACGTGAGGCGTGACTGTGAGTGGGAGTCCAAGTTAGTAAGAGTTGAGTGGATATATCAAGGAAAAACAGTGCTCTAAAACTCAGTTTGTTTATTACAATTCTAGATGGAACTTTAATTACAACATACGGGCAATCCAGTGAAAGTATCATCAAAAAATAATAACGTAACATTGCACTTTTCATCAATGTGTATTCTTTATCCTCACTGGGGACTGAATGCAAATCAGCTACTTCTGCAGCCTTATAGATGCAAAACCATGAAGTATCAGACTCATTTTTAACTTAATGCCTTAGTTGTCATGCAAGCAGAGTCATAAGAAAATCCTGGGATAAATTTCAATGCAAATAAATAAAATATCCTAAATCACAAATAAAACCTCATATTTATTATTTACACTGATTGTATCTTTTTTGAGACAGCTAGTGGTCAGTTTGCACAGCTAATAGCAGCCTCTGGTGTCTCTGTTTAACACTTTTGTAACATACCTACTGCTCGTGGGTGTGTGTTGTGTATAAATCCATTATTACTTTGCTCTCCAGTAAAGCACACCCAGGTTTGGGCAGCTGTTTAATACAGCACTTTCCAACAATTTAGTATGCAAAGCGACAAAAATCACATCCCACCAATTCTTCAGGGAGAATTCTAGGTAGGCTAGAGGTAATTAGAATATCCTTAGGACTCCGAAGAAAACAGTCTTATTCTTGCATACAAACAGTGGGGTTTTTATTGATCTCATTAGGTGTGAGGAAATACTTCATAAGAGATTTGGAGGAGTTAGTAATCTTAACATTAACAAGTCCTTGTATGTTTTGGTTTCTTATATTTTACAGTTTCTTTCTCAGATTTTTAACTCTTAGGATACTTGAGAAATAATAAACTGCATGGAAATAATGAAGATATAAATAGAAAGTTTTCTGCTTGCTCTGGGTAGGAGCTGAAATCATTAATCCTGCCATCGGAGTTGTCATTATGTTGCCACAGCTACTGTGCCTGAACTTGTTTGAAAATCAAATTGCAGTGATATTCTGTACTTAATGTGAAGCTGATATCTCTGACCAAGTGCTTTGCAAAGAAAAGTGGGAAATCACACCTATAGAAATATGTCAATGATTTATCAGCTGTTAGAAGTTATTAGAACATATCTGAGCATTTTCTTTCAGGATGTGGACATAAATCACAAATTGTTATTAAAAGCATCTTTATTTATGTGAAGTTATCATGTCAGTAGCTGGAGGGCTTCAGATGTGTCATTATGCTGAAGGGCATTTTGCACATTTAGGGACAATATTCTGTACAAAGAAGAGAAAGTTCTGGTGCAGATACAAATCTCTCATGCAGTCTTGTAGGCTGGTCCAAATATGTTTTTATAGAAAAATGATTTGCACTGTCAAAAATAAATCCTTTGTATCAAAGAGAACTTTTATTTTTACTCTGCCTACAATAGGTTTGGATGGAAACATGAAATTAATTCTTTAAGAGACTTCAGAAAGTATCACCTATTGGACCTACAATTTAGCCAAATTGCTTTCATTTGAATACAATTTGGAATTGGCTCAACTAATCACTGTTTGTTAATTGCATTTTGGAGGAAAAAGGGAACCTGAATGAAGTGACTGCTTCTCATTAAAGCTGTGTGAACAGAAGAGTGCTTGATGTCTGCTATTGTACCTGATAATTGTGGCAAAAAGTGGCATTTATTTTTGCAAGCAGCAGTAATTAAATCTGCTGCGGTATTTAAAAATAATGCATCCATATTTTATTACATCCAAGTGATAGTGTGCTATACTCGAGACTTAACAAACATCATCTCTAATCTCTCTTCTCTCACACAAAAGCACATAAACATTACTACGGGGTAGAGCACAATTCTTGCTGTGGCCAATATTCTGGTAGTATTGTGTAAAGGAAGATAACATAGAAAGATCAGTGGAAAAAAAATCAAAATTTTTCAGTGTTACACCCTGTAGACATTGCCAAAGAGGGAGGAATGGGAGAAGAGTAACCTCACCATCTTGCCTGGAGAGGAGAACAACAAATCTGTGATAATCTAAACAGTCAGATTTTCTCATCAGGGCAGAGGGGCAAGGAAGAAAATACAAAAGTGGGCAAAAATGTTCTGACAGAATGTTTTCCATTGGAAAAATGCCTGTTTGTCAAAATGAAACACTCTTCAGGAACTTGTCGATTCCAAGAGGAAGTAGACTGACAGAAAACCTGACAGCTCACCCACCAATCTGCCTTCCAAGAAACTTTCTTTCTCAGTCAAATTTCCTCTAGATACTAGTGCATATCTGCAGAAAATTGACAAGAAGACTGCAGATAAACTGATGGCCAGACCTTCCAGGAACCCATACTGGAAATGTACTTACCTGGATCAGGGTTGCCAGGAACATATTTTGGTATAGAGACACTTGTTCTCACGAACATCAAGGCATATTATTAAATTTCATTTCTACATATGTTTTGCTAAATTTTATTTTATTTTATTTTATTTTATTTTATTTTATTTTATTTTATTTTATTTTATTTTCATTATTTTCCCTAAACTATCACATTTTTCATGAGAGGGAAATTCAGTTTCCAGGATTGATGTTCCAATAAAGCTACTAGGACTCTCATGAAATGCAGAGCTCATTCAATATGTATTTTTGAGAGTTTGGTAATTTTTCTGTTAAAATTTCTTGCTTTCAGAGGGTGAAAACATCCATCTTAGACCACTGGAGAACTTTGTAGGATTTCAAGTTGAGAAAAATAAGGATAGTGCTATGGTTACAGCACGAGTTTGACATGCGTGACCCAGAATGAAGCACAGTACTGTGAAATAAGTATTTTGCACTGCCTAATGCAAACCATCTAGTTTCCTTGTACCTTATTTTTTCTTCAGTCATGAAATAGAACAGATAGAATAAAAATATACTTAAAAGTTATTTAAGACAAGGTTATTTCACTGTACTTATGCTGTACAGTAATTATCAGAATGATGATTAGAACTTGGCATATTACTAGTATTCATGGAAATGCTCAACATTTCATGCACCCTATAAAATGAATGAAATGGCAGAAAAAAAATCTGGTTCATTCATAAAATCATAGAATGGCCTGGGTTGAAAAGAACCTCAAAGATGATCTAGTTTCAATCCCCTGCTATATGCAGGGTAGCCAATCAGTAGACCAGGCTGCCCAGAGCCACATCCAGCCTGGCCTTGAATGCCTCCAGGGATGGGGCATCCACAACCTCCTTGGGCAACTTGTTCCAGTGTGTCACCACCGTCTGTGTGAAAAACTTCCTCCTAATATCTAACCTAAACCTCCCCTGTCTCAGNGTTGGAAGATGCCTTCTCTTCATTAGAAGAGCTGAAATCTAGAGCTTCTCTCTAATAACAATGGTCCAGAAAAGCGACCTAAGAATGTTCATCTTGGTGAGAAAATAGAGAGAGAGAGGAAAGAAACCAATAAACAATGCCATTGGGTCAAGCAATTACTTAGTTTTTCTTATCTCTTTAGAACAGCAAAATTGTGGAAGACAATTAATCATGGTCCTTATTGTCACAGGCCTTTTTCGTTACTGGAGAAGATAACTACAAAAGGCGTCCTCCGACATGAACCTAAATCCTGTTCTTGTCTATGGAGCATACCTAAAACAAGGTCTATTGTGTTTCTTCTAATGCTACTGGATAGTAAATAGTGCTTCCTTGTGTGGCAGAAACATTGAGGTATAGTGACTAGAGCTGGGAAATAATGAATATTCAATTCAGTGAATTTCTCTCCTATTTGCAGGCTTTCTCAGAGTGCATTGTAGTTCCCAAAAAGCCTTATTATTCCACAAATAACTACTTTGAAAAAGTCCTGGTCTTTAGATTGCATTTCGTTTCCTTGCAAATGCTGGTTGCTTAAAATTCAAACTGTTGTATTTAAGTAGATCCCATGTGAAGTGTCTTTGTTCTCTAGTGAATTAGTGGAAGTCTTAAAAAATCACATTTCTGCTGTTGAAAGAGTCACAACTATTTAGATAAAGTTTAGTGATTTAGAGTAGAACACGAAATTCTATGAAGTGCTGAAACAAGACCAATTATACTGACTGTAACAAGCAGGCCATAAGAATTTTTTTTTGAAACCCTTTCAGTTTATCAATCCCATTCTAATGGAAAACAGCAGCTTACTTTTACACACAGTATTATGCATCTCTTGAATCATACTATTGGAAAAGGATATAGATTAAAAGGTTATTAGACTCATATATCAAATACAACTCTATGATTTTTTTCTATCCAAATATTATATACAACAAAACTTATCTGAACCTGTTCTTTATTTGCTTTTACTATGTCAAAACACATGAAATTTAGAATTAATGTGGATTCATTTTCTATTTTGTTTTTTTAAAAGACCCACTTGTATAAGTTTTAAACTCCACAGAATGAACAGATGTTCCAGAGTTGGAGGAGTTGCTACAGTCATGTGCTGCCAGAGCTCAGAAAGGGACTCCCTTATAATATCCTGTCATCTTCTAAATTTCATAAAGATATCTATATGAGTAACTAACTATTTCTGTCCTGCTGAAAAACTACTCACTGTCTCAAAATATACCTCCTGTCTTAACAGATAGCCATGTCAGAGAGACTTCTGCTGAATGGCTTCATTAATGGATTAGTTTTGTAACATTGCTACAAGCACATGGACTTCCTTGCCTCAGACTGACAATGACTTCTAGGACCAAGGAGTTTTCAAATACCCTTGTGCAGTAATGTAAACAAAGGCACCATTACCAGCTTTCCTGTTAACCTTCACTTCTTTTTTGCTGAACATTTAGTCAATACTTTCCAACAATTCTATTCAGTAAGAGGAACTCAGCTGAGGTCAACTGAATTAACCTGTTGCTTGGGTAGATTATTCAAAATAACTATCATAGTTAAAACCTTGAGCTATGCTGATCAATTTCATTACCCGAAGGCAATATAATGGAAATTCAAGACAAAATTCTTCATGAATTCCAAAGCTCAGCAAAGCTCAATATCCAGCTGTTAACACTCTTATTGGGAGGAACAAAAGGATAGCGATCTAATATCCTTCTTGGTCTGAGAAGATTTTTATTTGTCTGCAGAGGATTTATCAAAAAATCACAAATGTTGATGATGTTCTGCATAGTCCTTGTGTATCATCTGATCACAGCTAGAATGGAAAGAAATATTCCTGAGTGCAGAATCCAACTTGGAATTCAGTTCCATGGAAAGGAAGAGCCTCGATTCCAGTGAGTTCTTTCAAAGCTGTTTATCTGAAGATTCACAATGTCAGGGAAGAGAAACAAAGATTTTCTTGATTCAGAAGTGCCAAATTTGTTAAGATGGTGAGCGGGCCAGTGACACAGCTTCAGTGTTACTCCAATTTCTTAAAGCTGATATCCATTCACTATAAAATAGTGCAATGAACCTAGTTCTTCCAAGTCAGTCCCACAACATCTTGATGAATATAGAAATATTCTTACCTCTATCATTAAAGGAAATGAGACATTGGAAAATGAGAGGAGTTAAGCTCCACAAAAATCCTCTCTCTCTACAACATTCTGTTTGGAAAAAAATATATTCAGGAGTGGTGATGCTACTCTACTACAGTTCAGCACTGAACTCAAAACAGCATGTATGTTTGTAGCAAAAATGGGGGGAGGATTTTTCAACCCCTTGATACAGACTAGGACATCTCCCACTAGGGTTGTCCAAGGCCCTCCAATCTGACCTTGAACATGTGGATGAGGCATCCACAGTTTCTCCAGGCAACCTATTCCAGTGCCTTATCTNTATGGCTTTTGGTTTCCTCTGGTTTTCAGTCTGATGTGAATTGGCTCACTCAGAATATAACTCTCCATATCCAGTGCTGTGCTGCTGATTAGTTTTCTGAAAGAGGACAGAGGAAAGAAGAACTGCAGGTTATATTGATTTACTTCTAATGATCTGTTTCTGAACCAGAGCTGGGCAAAGTGTTCTCCCGAAGGCACATACAGCTGTGCTCATGGCTCATCTCTGCATCACTATCAGCATTAAAAGCCAGTAATGGATTCTGTCACGTTACTGTAGCTCTCTGCATTTTCTTTTCAAATTGCATATGGGCTCGCTGCTGAGGACAGGCATGACTTTTTCTTGCCATCTGTTGAGCAGTCTGGTCAGAATAGCCTGGGGAAGCACACTCATACTGTACTAGCAAAGAAGCACGTCAAAATAGCTTTACAGAACTAGGGGGTTTTTAGAGAGAAATTGCTACATGTAGTTCATGCCTGTATTTTGATGAGGGAATTTCTCCATTATGCTGAGTTACACTGTGGTCTGTGAAGCCATGAATGTAGGACAGTGAGTGGAGGATGCAGGACACAGCATGTTATCCCACAGCACTTTGTTTGGGACCCAGCATGTCTCTGATGTCCTGGGAAGATTTTTTCCTTATAAATCCAGGGCTGTAATAAGAACGTAACTTGCTGTACAGTTGATACTCAAGAATATACATGTTGGACTAAAATAATTGATTCTTGTGTATTGGCTTATTCCTCTTTCTCTATAGGTTTGCTTTCAACATATTATCCGCTTTCAGTTCTGCCCCTCGTGTTAGCTCTGTGATTTGGCATTAAAGTATACTGCACATTTGAAAGATGTAGAACATGTATAGGGAAAAAAAGCTTTGAAAAGCTTGAAAACCACAGCTTGGAAACTACAGCAGAAATTCACTGGTGCCTAATTACTGGGTTTTGTTTATGTAGGTTTCTTTTTTTTTTATTATTTTTAACTTGTGATTGAACATTGCTACAGACATCAGCTAGTCTGGAAGTATTTCAAAGCTTACTGTGTTTTGAGCAGGGAATTAAATCAAACAACCTCCAGTGTTCCTTTCTGTATCAACTATTTTGCATTTCTAAAAATTTAAATGTTTTTACAACCTCAGAGGAATTATAAGTAAACTGGAAGTGATTTTAGATTATACAGTGAGGCATTGTAACAAGCTGCTCAAGGAGACAGTGGAGTCACCATCCCTGGAGCTTTTCAAAGAAAGGTAGATGTTGCACTGAGTGACATGATCTAGAGCAGTCACAGGCATGGGTTGATGGTTGGATTGGATGATTCTATATACTTAAATCTGCAACCACCAGCAGCTCAGGGTACCAAGAAGGTGACAAATTCCTGGAATATGAGAGGCCGCTGCTGGGAGTGTATGATTCTTGGCCTGTGACCATCTCTTCTTTCCCAAGTCTACACTGCCAACCTTATCAACCAGTGGCCTAACTGAATCTCTGCTCTGACCCATACAGCTCACCAAGCTGTTTCTCAGATGAGATGCACTAGGGAAGCTTCAGGCAGAAGGCAGTTTCAGGGTTCATATGCTAAGAGCGAGATCAATTCAAGAAAAGACCTTTGCTAGGGGCAATTTTTGTATTGCACTGTATACCAAACCCTAACCTTATGGATTATATTATATTATATCATTATGTCATAGAATGTCTTGGGTTGGAAGGCACCTCAGAGATCATCTAATTCCAACCCCCTTCCATGGTCAGTGCTGCTCAAAACTAGATCAGGCTACCCAAGGTCCCATCCAACCTGGCCCTGAACACCTCCGAGAATGTAGCATCTACAGCTTCTCTGGGAAGCCTGTGCCAGTGCCTCATCATGCTCTCAGTGAAATTTTTCCCCCTAATATCTAACCTAAATCTCCTTTGTTTTAGTTTAAAATCATTCCCTCTTGTCCTATTACTATCTATGTGTATAAAAAATTTATTTCCTTCCTAGTTAAAAGCTCCCTTGAATTATAAGAAGGCAGGTATCAGATCTCCCCTGGGTCTGCTCTTCTCCAGGCTGAACATATCCAGCTCCCACAGCCCTTCTTCATAGGAGAGGTGATCCAGCCCTGGGATCATCTCTTTTGCCCTCCTCTGGACCTGTTCTACAAGCTCCACATCTTTCTTGACCTGGAGGCCCATATAAGGGCCCATAGATGATGGAGTGACATTATTTGAAAGGAACACTGAAAAAAAAATCAGAAGAAATCTGAGAACAAAAAGAATCTGAAAGTAGGATTAAATTTGTGTTAAGGTATTTATTTCCTAATTTCACCCGCTGTGGAACAATATTTGATCTTTATACTTTGTTAACAGAATGCTATTATTTTTAAATCATGGAAGAATAGAATCACTGAGGTTGAGAAAGACTCTCAAAATCATCAAGTCCAAACAAATGTGATAATGCATAATATAATTTCTCATAAAACAGTGTATAAATCTTTACCAGTGATCTAGTAGAAACAAGAAAACTAATAAAATAAATATGCAATTAAGATGACACAAATATATGCCAATGAAAGAATCCAGAGGATATAAATTTAGTAATTAAATAAACATTATAACAAAACAAATACAGCTTTTATAATGTTAACAAAATTTAATGTTTTATCCTATCTATATCTATCTATCTGTCTATCTATCTATCTACCTATCCATCCATCTATCTACTTATCTATATCTATTTATCCTTATTTTTTTAATGCCCTGAATTGTAAATCTATGTTTTGAAGTGAATGCATTCTTCTAGCCCTAAATCTTGTCCAGAAAGGAAGATGTTCTTGGCTGATCTGACATATAATTCCATATCCAATGATGTATTGAGTTGTAAAAGTAATTGAAATAGTTATCTTGGCAAGCATCCAGCTGCCACCACAGAAGGGCCACCACAGAAGGGCCACCACAGAAGGGCTGAACAGACAGATTTGTGGTTTAATGCCACATAATTTGGAGAGTAGGGCTTCTATGGAGGATGGTGACAATAACTCTGAATCATGGGCAAGTGCAAAGATCATGCTTGAATCTGAGGGACTGAGAATTTACAAGAAGAGAAGAAATCATTTTCTTGCAAATGATTTTTTGTTTGTTTCTTTGGTAGTTTTATAGTTGTTTTCTGTTTGTTTTTCATAAGAGAAAGGAAACTATGGGGAGGAGAGGATGCTCAACATGGGAAGAATAGGCAAGCTTGCAAGTTTTTATCCCAGGCAATATCTGTTTTTCTGCATTTTCAGTTCTAAATCAACAGAGAGAAAATAAAGGATTTGTGTGAGAGAGTGTGTTGTTCTTTATTCCTAGCAAAGCACTCAGCATTCTTTCTGTCAAGCAGTAACACCAACCCATCAATAAACTGTAATGGAAATAAGAATGTGTATAAATATTCCTGTGGGGACAACAGTTTGTTTGATTGATGGAAAGTATCCTTCTCTTATACATAATTGTGCAATACATTCTTAATGCATCATATGAAAAATAATGTAAGGAAAGCCTAGTTAGCTTCACCATGAGAACTGCTAGAAGGAAGAGAACACATTTTTTTTTCTTCCCCTAATCACTTAATTTTAAGAAAAACTTAAACTTAGTTTTAAGAAAAACTTAAAACTTCTGTGCCCGCAGCTATGTGAATTTGGACATTGTCATTAATTATTGGGTCAAGTCAGTCATAAAATTTTTGCATTTCTTAACAAGCTGCAAAAATGTTTCATGACTTGATAGAAAATCCGTAGACATCTTGGAGTTGGATAACACCCATATTTGCCCAGCCACGTGCCTGCTCTGAAATGAGAACTCTATAAATCTATAAATCAATATAAGATTTTGCTGTTCTGAACTCCTTCACATCCTATCCATGATCACAATCTCAAGGCTCAGAGTCCTTTACTGTCTTTTTTTTTAAGCCAGCTTTCTTCTGTATTTGAATGGCGTTGTAGGCATACTTTGAGAACTGGTGGGGTTTTCAAACACTTTGAAGCAGGTTGATCCCTCTTTCTCCCATGAAACATGCTTCTAAATGTATTTTCATAGATGTAAAAGACCAGTTGAATAGGAAAATAAGTATCAAAGATTTCTTAATTGCGCAATTGCTACTGTCTGTCTTGTTTTCTTACTCGTCTGAGTTTTGCTGATGTGACTCCTCTTCTGCATGCCATTACATGTGTGCACTGACCCTGTAACTTACCTCACAGGCAACACTCAAATTTTCAGTCTCTTTACACTGTAAGATAAGAGGGATAATTCCATGTTATCAATAAGAAAGGTCCCACAAGGGAACGTTGGGCTGAACAAAACTGTAGAAGCCATTCTGCAAACTCTCCTGCAGTAGCTCATCTTTAAGGTTATGATCAAACACTCCAACCATATTATCAATTATCAATTATTTATCAACACTATCAAATTGTAGTTCTGTATTTCTATTTGGTGCATTATTAATGCAATTTCAGGAGGAATTAAAACTTCCAGTAAATTAGGAAGTCGAAGCTTTTCTTCTCTACTATTCCAGTTCTTGCCACCTCATTTCTTTAGCAACAGTATATTAAGTGATGTGACAGATCTGAGTCACGTGCGGTCTCTTTCTTTTTAGTTGCTCGCTTTATGTCACTTTCAATCCTCAGGTGGTGTAAATTAGAGCAGCACTATAGACTGCTGATGACTTATGCCAGGGGAAAAATCTTTTTCTTAAACCTTAGCAATAAAAAGTCTTGTGAAACAAATTTGAAAAATCTCCTCCCTTGGCTTTTTATTTTATTTTAGAACAAAAGCCTTGAAATAACTGTTTGCAGCACTCCTTCAAATGCTAAGTAGCTCTTTTACATTTCTTCCCAAGCATGTACGCACACACAAATTTTAGAACTAAAATAAAAAGATGAAAAAGAAAGGGTGAGTAGTCTTGAATGATTCAATAAAATGTGAAAGGCTATGAATTATGGAAAAGCAGAATGGAATGATTAGAGACCCAAAAACCAGGAAGATGACACCCCACCTTTTAATGTCAAAACTAAATGGACCCATTTATAATCTGAGATTACCTTTGATTTTTCTTGTGCTTGGTATTTTCATGAACTGAGAGTTTAAAAGCACATGCAGACACATTGAGTCATTATTTATTTCCACTGATTTTCACACACATTTAATGTGGATCTAACCCCATTGCTTTTGATAGCCTATTGACTTCACTGGCTTCCTGCTGATTTGAGCTGGTGTTAGCAAGATGGGAATCAAGGCCTGCCTTGCACTAGTGTCTTTCTTGATGAAATTTCAAATGCAAACCTCCTCCCATTGTATCAACGCTATTCAGTCATTTCAGAAGGCATTTTGTTGATTATTTCTCCTTCAAGCTGCTGACTGCACTGTGAAATCAGAGGGGGTGAAATTGGGTGTGGAAACAATCTAATTTGCTTTCCTTACAGCACAGATAGTTTTCAGCAGGAGCATCCTCTAGTGAACATCCCCATAATCAGCAAGTCTAGTTGTCCCACAATCAAAGCAATGATAATTGTGACATCACTTTAGATGTTTGATATGTATCCTTCCCCCCTCCCCACTGCCTTCTTGTTTATATTAATTTCTGTTTGATCCATGAGAGCTACCAACCCATACATACACACTGAGGAAAGCTAGGTGATTATAAATGTTCATTCCATACTGTAGTTAGTGTTCTGAGGTTGAACTCTTAGTCATTAATATTTAGTGAAATGGTAGTCTATGCTCCCCAACATTCAAAAACTATCTTCTCAACTTACACGATACCCAGGCAACTGCTGCAGTTTCTTGGAGGCACTTTGTCAGAGCTGTGATCTGTGCTACTTACTGTGCAGCATTCACACAAAATTCTGGCCGTGCTGTGATTGTACTGAAAACTTTGACATACCTCTAGTCGGAAAGGGAGGTTCAAGGGAACAGGCATGGAGAAGTTCTGGCATTAAAAACCATAGCTGGTCAAGGCACAGATGATATATTCAAGAGATCCTCCATTACTGGTGGAATAGACTGAGTGTTTGCTGGAAAAGCCCAGGACTGCAGCAAGAGAATGAAAGTCTGATGTAAAAAATGCATACACTCTAGGGTCTTGCACTAGTTCTGATAAATAATTTCTTTGCAGCATGCAGCTCTATTAACATAATTTAAACAGAGCGTTTTATGCTGTAACTCTACTCAGATTGTCTCAGAGGGGCTGCTAATGTACTGTTCCCCTTTTCAAAGCTATTTAGCCTGGAAATACCCAGAGGGCTGTAAGGAGACTTGAATCAGGGCCTGGCAGTAAGTAGAGTTACTTGTCTATGGTTTCAGTTCCAGGAACATGTCAATGCACCATTATTGCTTTGTTGTGACTTAGGCTTTGTATTCAACCATTAGCACAGAAAAACAACAATAAAAGATTTCACTATGGGAGGTGAAAATGAATTCCAGTGTAGTTTGCCTCTTCCTGTATAGTTTGTCTCTTCCCTATAGCCAGACAAACATTCATTTACACAAATAAAAAGGTCAATTATACCCTTTTCTAATCCATACAGTTTGTGCTGTATGTTCATTATTTTAGGTGGCAGCAGACAATAGGAAACTGTGTATACACACTGGTAGGAAAAAAATCCTTTTCATTACAATGTTCACTGTAGCTCTGGGAAAGAGTCCTTGCTTTTACAGATGCAACAGAATATGTGTTGTTTTGGTGATGACAGGGAGATTCTGGAGGAAGATCCAAGTCCTAGTAATACTCTTTTGTTCACAGAATTTGGTAGAATTTAGTCCACAAAACTGGAATGGTAAATTCTTGGCAAAGAATAGCCAGTTCTGGCTAAGAAAAAGTATCTGTTCCTATAATACATGATAATTCACAGGAAATGTATGTATGTTGTATTTTCCATACAAGTCTTACATTTTCCACAATTTGGAATGGGAAGAAATTGACGTCAGAGCCTATATAGTTTAATTACTGACCAGCTTCACTATTCATAGTAGTAAAGAGTTCAAATGAAAATGTGTATTAAAGATCTAGAAGTATTAGCATTTAAAAAATCAGATAATGACTAAAGTAGACGTGTAGTGAATGTAATCATCTTCTGCAGGTATTTGAGAGATGTAAATTTTAAAACAATGCTAGGAGACTTTGAATGGTTTGCTTTTCAAGAAGCTGGTCCAAATGGCAGTAATAAAATAAGATAAGAAAAATGCCACTCCTGTCCATTTTTGGCTTTCTGAGTCTTGGCCGTATTTTGAAAGTGGTTGTTAGCTCAAATGTTAGAGGCTCATATATGTGATTGTGAAGATCTTTGGATACACAGCTGGGTCACTGCTGTACAGCAGCAGCCTTTCAGCAAAGTGATTATAGTATTAAACAAGAGCAGAGTTCTGAACATAGTGAGACGCTGGGTAGCTTCCAACAGTTTGAACCTAGATCTACTAAAGAAAATATAGAAGCTTTATATTGTATCCATAGCACAATGCTATTATGCTGTCTTCCTACATAAACACTCTAACAGGATATTGAGCAGGACAGTCCCATGGAGCAGACAGAATCAACTTAGCAAAGAAAATGTTCTTAACTGTGGGGTCCTGGATTCTTGCTTGATAAAGAGTGAAAGTCAGGTTGACTGAGAACTCTCTACACTCAAACCATAGTAGAGAAACAAAAAAAAACAAAGCATTTTTGGTTGTAGAACACATAGATACTTGAACTTATACAATATGTACAATATGTATAAATGTATCTGTTTATATATACATATATATTATGTGCAATCTGTGCACTTGTTTGCTTGTAGGAAGAGATGAAGACAGGATATTGTGAAATCTAATTCAAAAATTAGACTTCATTAATTTCTGCAAATTCTGATTTTCTACTTCATTTTGTTACAGTTTATTTTATTGATAAAGACAAGAGAAATAAAGCAAAAATAGATAGAAATGGACACTTTTATTTTTGTTCTTTTTGCACTTTTTTTTTTCCTTTGGTCTAGAATGTCTGTTTTTAAGAGTGTGTTTTCTTTCTTCTTTTCTTTCAATAGAGGACTGCCTAAAATCAACATTTCTCAGGTCATACAGACATAATGTTGGCATTTTTGCAGTAATTTATATTTAAATTTGGTGTTTGATATGCATGTCAGCTTACCATAGGTTTATGTCAACAAAAATCGTTTTATTCTCACTTGCTCCAAATTGTCAGTAAGCTGAAAAATCTTATACTCACACAGCAGTCTTTACAACAACAGTCTGGCTATTTGTCTTGAGCTACCAACTGGAAAAGAAAAACTAATAGCCTCTATAAAGCAGTTAATGTGCACTTGTGTTTAATTGGTATCAGCACACTGTTAAAAACAAAATTAAGTAAGTAGCCATTTAAGTAAGCAGAAATCTTCATTGCTGTTAGGTTAAGATTGTTGTTTTTATGCAGGACTCATAAGTTGGGAAAAACACTAGTACCAAATCCCAACATAAATCAATTTGTGAAAGCAATATTGTTCAACACCATCTTGCTTTTTGGCTTTCATTTTAGATCTGCTGGAGCTTGGATACAAAATAGATCATTTATATTCACACATTTATTTTTAAATAGTTTCATAATGAAATCTTCGTTCCCTTCCATTGGTGTGTGCATGCCTTGCTATTATAAACCAGAATGTGTGGAAGATTAGTTGCTCCTACTTGTAATGTAAATTGCGTAGCGTACCAAATGCATTGCTTATCTTCTGTAAATATTTTATTTGAATTTAATACTCTTGTAAAATTGTATTAACAGTCTTTCTGTGATTCTTATTGTTTCCTTTTTCCTTTCTCAACTCCCCCTTTTCAATTCTTGAGGGCAAAACTTGTGAATTCAAAATGGAATTTGTATAAATATTTTAAATGTTTATATTTGAGACTATTGCATCAAAAAGCTGTGGATAAAGATACATTAATAAACTATTACATGGGTAGATTACTTCAAGCTTATGTGTGTAAAATAAATGTGGATCAAAAGTACAAAAAATATTTTATTTTTTATCATTATCATCATTATTAATAAATTATTTTATCTATTATTTTCAAACAGTAAGAAAATTCAAATCAGTTTCAGTTGTTCAAATTAAAGTCTAAAACTGTCAAGCTTCAGATCTTTCCCAAGCCATTAACAGTTTTCAAAAAATTCATTTTTTAATAGAAAGAGAATTCCTTTGTCGTCTGTCAGGCCTAGCCTCCAAAGGATCATGAAAGGCAGGTCCTGCTTGACCAACCTGATCTACTTCTATGATCAAGAGACCCCCCTTGCTGGATGAGGGAAAGGTGTTGATGTGTTATACATAGACTTCAGAAAAGCCTTTATCTCCAACAGTATTCTGCTGGAGAAGCTGGCAGCCCATGCCATGGATAAGTGTACTCTTCACTGGATAAAAAACTGGCTGGAGGGATGGGCCCAGAGAGTGGATTTAAATCCAGCTGGTGACCAATCATGAGTGGTGTTCTGCAGGGGTCAATTCTGGGGGGCTGTCCTGTTTAATATCTTCACTGATGATTTATGTGAGGTGAGTGAGTGCACTCTCAGTAAGTTTGCAGATAATACTAGGAAGGAAGTATTGATCTGCCTGAGGGTGGGAAGGCCCTACAGAGGGATCTGAGCAGACTGGACTAATGGTCTGAGGCCAAGGGGATGAAGTTCAGCAAGACCAAGCGGTGGGTGCTGCACTTTGGTCATAGTAACCCCAGGCAGTGCTAAAGGACTGGGACAGATTGGCTGGAAAGCTGCACGGAGGAAAAGGATCTGAGGGTGTTGGCTGATGTTCAGCTAAACATGAGCCAGCAGTGTGCCCAGGTCACCAAGAAGGCCAATGGCATCCTGGCTTGTATCAGAAATAGCACAGCCAGCAGGAGCAGAGGTGATCGTCCCTCTGTACTCAGCACTGGTGAGGCTGCACCTTGAGTACTGTGTTCAGTTTTGGGCCTCTCATTGTAAAAAAGAAATTGAGGCCCTGGAGTGTGTTCAGAGATCAGCAACGAAGCTGTGAAGGATCAGGAGCACAGGTCTTATGGGGAATGGCTGAAGGAAGTAGGGTGGTTCATTCGGGAGAAGAGGAGGCTCAGAGGAGACTTTATTGCTCTCTAAAGTTCCCTGAAAGGAGGTTGTGGTGAGGTGAGGATCAGCCACTTCTACCCTGTAGCAGTGATAGGATAAGAGGTAATGGCCTTAAGTTGTGCCAGTGGAAGTTCAACTTGGATAATAGGGACAATTTCTTCTCTGAAAGAGTGGTAATGCACTGGAATAGGATGCCCAGGGAGCTGGTGGAATCACTGTTACAGAATCATAGAATGGCTTGGGTTGGAAGGGACCTCAAGGATCATCAAGTTCCAACCTCCAAGTACCATTCCTGGAAGTGTGTAAGAACCTTGAAGATGTGGCACTGAGGGACATGGTTAGTGGGCATGGTAGGAATGAGTTGGAGTTGGACATGATCTTAGTGATCTTTTCCAACCTTAATGATTCTATGATTCTATGATTCTATTTTTATGCACTATTTCCACTATAGGCACTACATTTGAACAGCTTGAAAAGCCCTGAACCATTATTGTATGACTGAACTGGAATAAACATTTTTATTTCTTCTATTATTGCCCAGGCTCGGAGAGAAATAGAGAGAGAGACACAGAGATGGAGAGAGAGACAAAGTTTTTAAGACTGTTTTGACATGAGATACAACAAAAAGTACTTGTCAAATCAAAGTTAAGCTCAGAATGGCTTTTTTAGGAGGGTCTCACTTGTCAGCTAAATAAAGAAAAGAGTTACAGCTGAGAACTGGGAGAACTTTCAGGAAAAAACATAATTCAAAACAGAATAAAACAAATAAAGCTAAATAAATAAATAAATAAATAAATAAATGAAGCTAGATTTCTCAAAAGTTTTGAATTTTTGAATTTTTTCATGATGGAGTATTGTTGAATAGAGACAGCAGAAATATTCTGAGCTGCTCATACCCACACTTGAGAAATTAAATATATCAAGAACATAGGTTACTAGTGTTCAATTTGCATACTGAGCACACACAGAATATTTAACAGCTTCAAATTGTATCCTCATCTCTGTCAATTAAAACACAGTAATTCTGTTTTGAACAGGATAGTTAAAACTGAAAAAGTGAGATGAATCTGAATGTGAATTATGGAAGCTCATGTGGAGAGGAACTGTTCGAAGGGTTAATATGAGCAATAGTAAAAACTGCTTTTCTTTTCTGAAGCCTTAGCACGTAGCACTTTTAAGGAAGTAAGGTGTTGATATAAAGAAGAAGCATTAACAATATTTTGCAGATTTTTTTTTCACACTATTTTAAAAAATCAGTCATCAAAAGTGATTTTACTAAGACAGTGTTTCTTGCCCCATTCTATCGGCCACACAAAACACCCAAATTTATCATTTTGAAAGTACTATTTCCTATCTCCTCTTCTACATTTTTAACATACAGACTTCTTCCAGACCATAAGGGTGAAAAGAGTATATTTTCTCAGAACTGGGTTTTGCTGGTGAAAACACTTCCTGCAGCAACATTGCTTTTGACTGATGCTCTCAATGATCCTTCTTCCATTTGCTGAGTTTTCTCATGGGAATCCAATGGTCTTGCTGGTGATGTGATTACTGTTAAACAGATGAATCTGGATATAGATATTACTCTTCATTGCCTTATTGCTAAATACTGTACATATGCAGAGAGAAGGCAGATTTGCTACCAAAGCTGATAAGTTAGGACTGGTAAGGTTCAAATCTGCTCAAACTTGTGCTGTACTTCATTACAAGGCTGTGAACACAAAAACCCTTCACTTAAGTGATAACCATTGTTTTTAAAATTGTAACTTTCTAAGATTTTCCATTATTAAATATTATTGAATATGCCAAAGGAAATGAAACCTCAATAGTTTTGTTTATTAACTGCTTTGGCAATTGCCATTCTGCCACCAGATGTTTTATGGGATGAATGCTTGCTTTTCAGCAGGGTATGCTGGTACATTTCAGCACTGATTTTGGGAAGATGCTGTTACCTGAGAATGTACTTTTAACCAACAAGGGAGAATTTCACAAATGTTTGTATATTTGGATCTTCAGTGCAGACTATAACTTGCTAAACTGTCAAACCATGATAATGGTTGTAGGTTAATTAGTTAGGGATCACTTTTGCCTCAGAGGCTTAAATTCATCTCTGAATTGCTCATTAGGCAGTATAATTGATTTTCTAAAAGTCAAGTTTGCCCTAAAAACAGATAAAAAAATGCAAGTGATTCTGTGCAACACAGATCATAGTCCACCAGATTGTTACAGAAAACTCACCCAGCTTTACTGCCTTCAAGGATGTGCAAGGAGAGCCCTGCTAGGAAGATCCTTCCTGTAATGAAGGAATAAGGTGGAATCAGAAAATCATTAAGATTGGAAAAGACCAGTAAGATCATCTAGCCCAGCCATCAGTGAACCTGAGGTTATACCATTCCACATCTTGTTGCTAATGTCACAAATTTTGGCTTGTGACAGTATCAAGACCTGGTATCTCCAGGTGTTTTAGGAGCTGTGAACATTTCTTTCTCTTGCCCAATTGGAAATAGAACATCCAGCTGTGGTAGCTTTTCTTCATCCTATGAGAAAGAGCTGCAGCCACCCAGAAGTGCCTACAAATATCTGGATGAAAATATCAAACATGACTTTCATGTATGACATGACATGTTGTTGGGACGGTATGACATCCCTATTTTCTTAGGGGTGTGAAGAGCACAAATAGGAGATTTGTTCATGAGAGAACAAAGGCAGATAGAGATAAATGAGGATGAGAAAAGAAAACTTTGCTAATGGTGCTATCTCAGAAGGGATCTCCAAAGACTAAACAGACAGAATGTGGAAAAATGGTTTGGATCTAGCTTATGTAAGTACTTCTAGGGTAAGTGGAACAGCCATTTTTTTGGGACAGTATAAGAAATAAAGCCCCCTCACTTTCATCCAACCCTGTAAATAAACTGAAGTTTGTCAAAATCATGGAAGAAGTATTCACAGAATAAATCAGAAGATACTTTGCAAGGAGATTTTTCACACCTGGGATGGCTTTCCAAGGAAATGAAATTGCATCCTAACAGTAGCCAATCAGATTGTTGGGATTTAAGTATGCAATCACGTTATTCAGCAAAGTATACAGAATGAAAAAAATAATAATTAAAACCTTTTGGACCAAATTTATTTCAGAGGGAGAATGAATATTTTGAGTGGCTGGAAGAGAATGATCTGCTTTATTACATATATCCCTGTGTTACTAGACACTGTTTGATGGAAAATGTGACAGCTGCTTAGACTGATGTCACAGGAGCTCAGCTTGGTGGTCTGGTGATCACCCTACCTCACAGGAGACATACATGCATGCAGTTCCTAGAAAGCCTGAATTTTAGTTTTCTTCAAAAACAAATCATCTTGAATATTGAAGACTTCTTGTCTCCAGGAGTCCATGTCCAGAACACCAATAAGCTGCTTGAAGGAAGAGGGGATATTCTAAGTGCATTTGATACACTGGAGTAAACTGAATCTTTGATGTTAAGACAAGACCTTTTATTTTAGGGGGAGCAGGTGATTTATCAAATCATGCTGAAGGCTCAGGCATTCTGCCAAAAATAACTCCTTTCCACTCCAAACTTGGAATGTTGACTAGTAAGTCCGACATCTGTGCAACATGCAGTTCATGTCCTAAAATTAAAGTACACTTTCTTTGTGTAGACTTCTACAGCACCCATTTTTCTTGTACCTGCAATTACTGATTTTTAGGTATGGAGGTCATGATTTGCTACTTTTTGGGAAAGTGTTAGAAATAAGGGGGACTGGAATTTGCAACTGTTTCCTTGAAAAAAAAAAAATCTGTTAATTTGTCAACAGGTACATCTTTTCTGTTTCTTTATAGAGGAAAATCAAATAAACAAACAGAAAAAAGGATCATATAATCATAGATTAATAGACAGCTTTGCCTTGGAAGGGACCTTAAAGAAGATCTATTTCCAACCCTTTGCCATGGACAGGGAAACCTACCACTAGATCACTTTGCTTAAAGCCTCATCCAACCTGACTTTGAGCAGTTCCAGGGATGGAGCATCCAGTTTCTTTGGGCAACCTGTGCCAGTGCCTCACCGCATTTGACAGAGCAGTCAGCACCCCTGTACTATCATTACACTCTGATAAAGAGTCTTTCCCTGTCTTTCTTGTAGACTTCCTTCAAGTACAAGAAGACCATTATAAGATCTCAGAGATCTTTTCATAGAACTTGAAATTGGTAGTTAAAATTGGCTAAAATTTTTACAGTTTTACTGTTCCTTTAGTCTTCAGAGAAAAAAAAATAAATAAAGAACAAGATGTAAACATTTTATTCTTAATTTTATTTTTTTTTTCTTTTACTTCTCTTTTTTTATCTTCTCACTACTGCCTAGTCACCTATTTTACATTTCAGAAATGTACAAAAGCAGTCATGGCCATGATATAATACTATATATTTATCTACTTGTGTTAGTAGCAGCTATGTTGACCTATATAATATTTTTCTCTCATTTATTTTGAGCTACACTGAAAGCTGCTGTGCAGTACCAGCTTTGTGTTTTGTGTTTCTGAGAGATGTGTGATAGAGCTGGGAGTACGGTTTAGAGCAGACCATTAAGGACACATGGTTCTATTGTATGCCAAGGACTTCAGAGTCCCAAGATCAGCCCACAAGTACTAAGAAATAGGTTTATTATGGCTTTTGTGATTTCTGATATAGAGCTTTGCATAAACCTTTTAGCTTCCATCTGAGCATAAGTACATCAGGATTTTGTCCATCGTAATCACTCTTATCCTTGCAAATCTCTACCATGCTCTTGCCCTTCATTGCATTCAAAACTCAAACAAATAATACTGAAAGTCCTCTAGCTCCACACTTCTTATTTTCATTTTGAATGAAGGAATATCCAGTGAGTGAAGCATTGACTTGCATTCTATATTGAGTTTTTCTTTAATACAATGTAATTTGCATCCTCCTTTCCATTAAGGAACATTGTAGTTTCCAAGAATTGGCAGAGATAAATTCAGTCCAGTCCGACAGTCCCATGTAATAAAAAAAAATTAAAAGGAGCCCTCATAATCTGTGCAGTGTTTTACCTCATGCTATGCAAAGAAAAGAGAGACTGAAGAGTCCTCAAGACTCCTTGACTAAATCTGTCTAATTTTTTGGTTTATCAAATGAAGGCAACAGCCTGGTGCATGACAGTGAGCAATTCATTTCTGCTTCAGTGAGTACAGCAAGAGAAAGTGCCCTTTTTAATCAGACAGATTAAGTAGGAGCTGTTTCATGCCAAATCAGTGACTTCAGTAATTATGAAAGAAACTGGACACAGGCACGGAACCGTCTCCAATTAGTTTCCATTACTAAGTTCTTTGGAGTCGTTTACGAAAGCAGTAAACAAACAAAACTAAAAGCATTAGGAATATATTTTTTTTTCATTATTTTAAATGCTTTACTTTCTTTAAGAACCTTAAAAGCAGCTCTTTGAATGAATCCATATGCTCACATTTTCTTACCTGCTCCTTTTAGCTGTTATTTTCCCCCCCCATAGCTGATGTTTAAGACTTGAAATCTAGTTCTGCTTGTTGGTATATGCACAAAATATAACTTTTCTCTTACAGAATTTAATCTATAATAATTCTGTGTAACATTCTATTGCACAGAGTTTATGTATTAGTGGAAGAGCTAAGGGTGGGAAATAAATTGGGGAGAATCAAATATAGGAGAAAAGAGAAAGAAAGCAATAAAAAGAACTGTTGTCTGGTTGTGCCCTGTGGTTGATTAGTGCTGTCTGTCTTGTCTTCTAATTCAATTTCTGTCTACCTGTTTTGCATGAGGAGAATCTTACTCTGTATCCATATGTGTGTATATGGCAGTCTGGGTGCAGCAACTGGTATTAGAGCAGGAGCCACAGTCTGTTGTGTGAAGAGATGAAGAGATCAGAGTGAGTGGACTTCAAGACAAGCAATGGAAGTGGGACCTTGGGTCACAGTAGTCCTTGGGTTCATAGTGCCACCAATTGGAGGAATTGTGTGGGAGGTGATCACTAACAAAGATCAAGATGGACTACCTGGTGAGTAGATGATGTAGTTAGGGGAGCCAAGAGTGTGTGTGTCTCTGGAAGTGACACTGCAGTTGAAGCTGGTTACCAGAGGGACCAGGAGAGCTAAGCCAGTAACCAGGGGACAGAAGAGTCTGGGTAACATTGAAGACCTGCTTATCTATGGGAGTTTGTGTGTGAGCATATACATGTTTATGTTAAAAAATTTATGGTGTGGATGGTATTGGACTATAACTCCTGTCTGGTTTGGATTATACAAATAGATTTATCCACCAAGCCCCAAATGCACACACCTATGTACCCATATCCGTAATTACCTCACCAGACAGCCTTTCCTAGTAACTTTTAACTTTCAGTCTCAGAGTAGAGCAGTAAATATCATTGGCTTCTCCACAATAAAAATTGGATTTGTTGTTATTCTTAGTGTTCATCCTTACTACTTCTTTAGACGTGTGCAAGTTATGTATCTCTTCCTTCCCGCTTGGCTTATGTCCTTCCATCACAGCATCACCTCTGCTTTCTCATAACAGCAACACTTTCTGCTTTAAAATAACTGATGCAAAAGCTGCATTCACCCTTACAGTAACCTTCCCATTCTCTCATTTTAAACTGAACTTCTGCTCCTAACACATGCTTCAAGGTACTAGTTCACTGCCATCATTTTTGTTGTTGATGTTGTTCAGAGGGCCCTCCTGGACCAGGGAATGTCCCCAAAATTGCTCCTTCTCCCAAACTTCCAGCTGATTCAAAATCTCTTCTTTTCCACTGTATTTCCTTTGTTTTTATTTTTATTTTTTTTCTTGTCATTGATGTTTCAGTTCTGGCTATGCCAACTGAAGAGGCAATATCTGTAGTTAAAAATGTGTCTCTGCTCTATTTGGCCAACTACTTTAATGGGGAAAAAAAAATCATACTCAAAAAATGACTCTGCAAGTCTCAGAAATGTCTCTGAGACTTCTCACTTCTTTGTGATAAACATTAAAGGGTTTTTTTTGTTTGTTTTTGTTTGTTTGTTTGTTTGTTTGTTCTAAGATCAAATTTTTAAGGGGAAAGAGATTTGTTTGTTTTTCATAAACACTTTTTTTTGACAATACACAAATAAAACAGCCGCACAAAAGTTTTAAGATTCTTTTCCAGACACCTCAACCTCATTCATGTCGTGGTTTGATAAATCCTCCATGTGGGATAGGTGAAGTTTTCGTTAGAGGGAATGCTCTGTTTGGGATGAGACAGCACAAGTCTACCCTGCTCCAGATCCTGGACAAGGAAAAATATCACATTCTGTGGACAGTCTTCTTCATCATATTTCACTCTCAACACTCTTCTCTTTTCCTCTCAGTGCTGTGAATATTCCATTTGGTGCATTCCCTGCACCAGCCTGGGCAAAGAATACTCATCCCCAATTCAAGAATAATTATTATAGAAATAAATAAATAAATAAATAAATAAATTTGTGGAAGGACGGACAGCAGAGAATGAGACCTTAACTACTGCGCTCCTGTGCAGGACAATGCTCAAGTTATGACAATTTTTCCAAATGTTGTTCTATACATAATACAGGCACAATATTATTTCAGTGAACTAGTATTACTGCAATTTCATTTTAAGACTCTCATTTCAGAGAATTACATCTTTATTCTTTCAGGCTGATGTGGCCCACAGTTCGGCAGGCAGCGGATCAATATTGGATATATATATTTTTTTACTTGGAGGAATCTATTAGGACTGGGTAGAGCTAACAAATATGGAAATTGCTGGTAACCAAAGACCTCTCCAGTGGAGTTACAAAACTTGTCATACGATTCAAGACATGTTTGCAGTGGTTAGATCTGTAAAGCATAAAATGTACCAAGCCATGCATTTGCTAACAGGAACACGCAAAATGAAAGTGCAGTCTTCCCTCTGACTGAGGAGATCTAACAGCTGCTATTCTGCTCTCACATTTTGGCAGGAAAGACTTAAAACTGAGAGGAAAAGACATAAAGTAGCTGTATCCTTTCTGTGTCTCATGGCCCTCTACACTGCAATAAACTTGGCAACGTAATCAAGGCTTTCCCCCAGTATCCCCCCAGAAAGCTAAAGAAAATCAACAGTGTAGTTTTAAAATATTATAGCATCCTGAATGGTGACATTGAGTCTAGTAATGAATAATAATAAATAATAAGGTTTAGAAAAGAAACTATTGGTAGAGGATTACAGCTAAGAAGATTCTCTGCCGGACTTGGCAGAGCTTATAATGCAGGGCTCCTGTATTATTATTATTATTATTATTATTATTATTATTATTATTCTCTGTGTACATTTTTCCTTGTTTCTCTAAATTTCATTCAAATGTGTTGTGAGTTCTCTCCTTCAGCAGTTTGCACTCTTGACACATGGCATCTGTATTGAACAAAGATTATGGGACTGCAAATCAAAATGAGCTTATATTTGTTTTGTTTGTTTTGATGTTGCTGGAGAAGCCCTAACATCTGTTTTGCGGAATGCTATGCAATAATTCAACTTTTACAAATACATGTTTCTTGGGCATTTTTCTTTCTCCATTCTCATGTCTTTATTCTAAGGAAAGAATAGATGGAGATGGGCAGTGCTCATATTATCATCAATTTAATCTGGAAAGGAGATTTGTGCCAGGTTTATCAGTGAGGGTCAGCCTATAAATACTTGCATTGCAGTATAAATGCCTCTAAAAAGGAATGTTTCATTTTTGTATATTCTAGTCTAAGGATCTTAGACCATGCTGCAGGACTATGGGGCATAATATTCTAAAATGGGCATAAAACTAGCTAGGAACTCAGAAGAGTACATCAGTACTTTGCCTACTCATGCTAATATGGTTTGCTAACTCTCGTGCAGGAAGATGTTAATATCACTATGCACAGCCTACTCAAAAACAAACAAACAAACAAGCAAAAAGCAACTAAAACTGAACTCTTGATTACATCTCAGATAGCTATTGCACAACTTCTAGGATCACAGAATCATAGAAGGGCTTGAGTTGGAAGGGACCTCACAGATCTTTTGGTTCCAACCTCCAAAATCAAAACAATATCACTCATACTGTTGAAATATCGAGGAGCAATGTCTGAAAATAAAAAAAGCTTCTACTTCTATGAATACAGATAGTTTTATTCATACAAATGGAAATGGTTCATCTGTTTAAGGTTGCAAAGTTCATTCAGACAGAATACAAAGAGAATTTGCTGAATTCTCTGCAAAATAGGAACTGGGAGGATTTCTAAAGGCTTGTACTGAAACCTAATCTACAATAGAACAAGGAGAATTACCTAATGTCACAAGTCCATTTACTATTTGAGGACAGTTGGTCTTTCTATTGAGGCATCATTACTGCCCTAGACACATGTATTACTAGCTGATATTTGCTTCCATTGCATGCTGCAAGATTTTATTTTCACATTTGCCTCCAAATTTTGATGACTTTGGGGTTAATTGAATGAAGGGTGTGCAAGAGAACTGCTGAAGAATGAATTGCTGACAATCAGCTATATAACTAGTTTTGAAAATATATGCATGTACTTCTGACTCAGCATAGTAATGAAGAGAGTATATAGACAACATAGTATTATAGCCTTTTCTACATCATGTCAGCAAATTTTGTAATATAGTAGTAGTAGTATACGTGTTTCTCAATTGTGCAGATAATGCACACCATGAATAAATATTCTAGCAAAACAAGATTGCTTTCTTCTGAGTTGCAATTTGCACTTTTTCTCTGCAAAAGCCATCAGTGTGCATAGCTCATATACAACTTTCTTTCTGGCAATATTGTTGTCATTATTACTGAGTGCTTAGCAGTGCTTAGCCAGTCATATCACTCAAACAACTGGCAGGTGGCTTGTTCTACAGATGGATAAACACTAGCACATGTTAAACTGCAAATATCAAGAAGATGTGTTTCATCACGTTTTTTGACCATCCAGCCATCTGCCTGATTTTCTTTAAAGTACGGCCCACTGCAGTTTGACAGAGGGTGAAAGTGCTGTAGTATTGATATTAAGATTCCTAATCATCCTTGTAACATCCCAGTGAAACCCTATTCACCAAAATCTAAATTAGATGAGCAGATGTATAAATTGGGAAGTCTTCCAGATATTCTTCAAATATCGAAGGGTTCAACACCAGCTACACTAAAACTGTGATCCTTGACTTTAACATCATATCAAGGAGGTGTTTTGCATAACATAATGATAAGGAATTCAGACACTTGAGGAAAAGGAAAAAAAAATGAGTTCCCTGCAGGCAGAATCTTGTACTGAATTTCAGAGTAATTTTAGAGCACTGGAAGTTCTGTACCAGCATGATACAGCTCTCAGATACCTACAGCAGTGTGGGTTAGTTTATTTAGTACTCACACAGGTTTCAGAAGCATGCATTTCTAAAGGCTATATGTGATTTAAAATAATTCATTTGGACAAATTTGCAGAAGAAAAGATTGACCCAGGACTATTAAACGCAAAACACCACCTGAGGCTCAGGAAATTTCGATACATACACAGAGGCTTGAATGAATGTGCGTAGAAAAGTATCGTTGTATAGCAGCATCAGCTTAGACTATTCTCTAGTATATGCCCTCTATTATACATCCTAATGAAGTGTACATCTTTTGATCTGATCTGGTACTATTTTCTTTTGTTGTTCCAATTCCACAGTTAAGTTACTATATGACAATAATCGTAGTATAATATATTACTGCTTTCATTTCTCCTTCTGTCTGGAGAATACAGTTTCTGGGGCAAGAAGTATCTCCAGCTGTGTATTTGTTCACTGCCTGGCAGAATGGGGCTGCAAATTCAAAGAACGCTTAGGATATAAGTGAGGTATAAGCATTAGTTCAAATCCCTTAGGTAAATCCATATGGAGTTGCCTAGGAAGTCCTGTGATTATGAGGAGGAAACACAGTAGTTAAGAAGTCTTTATGAAATTAAAATATTATTGTTCCCCTTCCAGTAAACTGAGGAGGAGCTGGGAAAAAGAAGATCAGTTGTCAGGAAGGGACATTGTCTACATTACATATAATCTTTTTCTAATTATTTCCTCCAATCTTTATCCTTCATATTGGCTAAAGAAATATTCCTAAAAGAAACAAACATATGACACTGCTGAATGTCACCTTATAAAAATGCTCAGCCATGAAGTAGTAATGAATAATATCCAATAGACTATGAATAGTAATTACACCAGAACTCTGGAGGCTGATGGAGAAACTGTGTTTTGTGAACCTCAGCTTCTATTTTCATCTCTTTTCCCAACAAAAGCATGTGTAAACTATCTGGTTATTCAAGTCTATAATTGGCACAGGTGTAATTCATGGCTGTGAGTAACACTATCTGTAGTGTTGCTTTGTTTGTTTTTTCTCCCATGGTTACTTGTAGAATAAACAAAAGCACATTATATAAATGGTGTGGGGAAAAAAAAGGACACAAAAAAGCAGCCAAGGAATCCATCTTGCTGGCCATCCTGCTTTGTTTTGGTGGCTTAACGAACTTCAGTGAAACTGCTCAAACCCATGGTACTGGCCAGAGAAACAGATTCACTTTGTTCACTTTGCAAAACCATGCTACAGCTCTACAAAATGATGCCTATATCCTTTTCAGAATTTTTCTTTTCAAAAATTAATATTATGTATGATGGCTTTAAGGCCCATTTCTCTGCAATCCTCCTATATGAATAGAATGCAAAGTCAGCCTCAGAGAAGGACTTGTTTCATACTTTTAGCTTTGAATTTTTATGCTCACCATATATTTAGCATTTCCTCTGTGCCACACTAACAGTATGCACTGGTTGCAGAATTGCAGTTCTCTAAATCAGACTTCACCAATTCATGCTCACGGAGCTCCTTGGTCATCAGTAGTGACCACACAATCTCACCTGGAAATGCTTATGATTTAAAACAACTACTCTGCTTTACACTTCATAATTTATTTTTATTGTTATGCACAAAGTCTTTGCAACTTTAGCTTCTGCATAGAATGAGTCAGTAAGATTCCAAGTTGTAAGGAAAATATATGCATTTAATAATTAATGAAGTAAAGAGAGATTTCAGTTAAATTACTAAGAAACATTACAGAGCAAGCTAAAGTTTAAAACTGTTATTTAAATTGCTGTCTTAGGTCATTAAGTATATTTTTCTGTGTTCAGAAACTCAGAAGCTATTAAACATGTTTGTGGAAGCAAGGAATTGGGCCATTAAAACCTTTCCCACAAAATAAAGAAGAAAATGATTTCAAGGCTTGGAGAGCATTTGATAATAAATTTGGGCATCTCCGACAAATGTGAGGTCTCTGACATCACTTTAATACTTGGATGACTCTCTGTATATGCGGGCTTTTGCTTTTGAACTTGAGAATGCTAATAACTGCTCAAGAATTGTTGGCAAACTAAAGTCTTTGGTGAAGAAGAGTTGGATTGCATCTCAGCTTCTTTGAACACAGGGTCTGGATGTTCCTTGACAGTTCCATCTCTCTCTTTCCTTTCTCCATTTCCACAAAAGTGCACTTGATGAGAACTGAATGTTCCTGATGTAAAATCTGAGGATTTTCTCACTCATGACTTTAGTTTTCATTTGGCAATACTGAGGAAATGGGGCTGTCCAGACCAAGGAGCCAAGGTGCCTGGAATTACAAAGCCACTGAAATCACTGAGAGCAAGCAAGAGAATCAACTCAAGATTCAGTCCTAATCTTAATTTAGAGATGTGTCATTGCTTACAAAATTATGAAACTAATCTCAATATTTGTACATACAAGAATCATAGGCTTCCTGTGCCTGAATAAGCACTAAATAATATTGTCAGAACCTGCTCCTAAAGCTAAAAAAAGGCAGTGGTAATTACCTTGTCTTTTTCGCTTTTCACTTTATTATCTCTATCGGATCTGGGGAAATTGTCACCTTAGAACATATGTTTTTGTTCTTCCTAATACTTAATTTTGAAAGCAAAGGAGAAATTTAGAACAAAATCTGTTCTACGAGGTTAGCAGTCCTGAAGTTTGGAGCCCATTGGAGACCTCTACAAAAAGATAAATTTTGTCTCAGATAATTTATTAGATGCTCAAAGGCCATATTTATCATTGGGATCAGGTAAAAATGTTAACTTTGAATGAAAATTTAGGGGACTGGGAAAGTCTAATTCTACTATCTCATTTACTAATCTTAAAAAATATATATTCCTCTGCTTTGCACTGTTCTTGAACATATTTGGATTCACTGAATCCAAATATGTGTATATTGTTATGAGGGAAACTGAATGCCTTAATTAGCTTTTTTTGGTGCTGAAGCATTAAAAAAAAAAAATGATAAAACACTAAAAAGTATGTCCAAGTTCTGCCATGTCCAGAATGTCCTTATGGGATATCCTGGTGTACTTTTAAAGTTACAGCTTTGGTAATGATTTCAATCAGTGTGGATTTTGATTTGAGAAGAACCACAATAGGTACAGTCAAAAGACTATAATCTGACAAAATGCATAGATATTATTGTCATCATTATTTTATACTAGAAAATCAAGTTTTAAGGAATTAAGGAAACAGAATGTCCATTTCCAAATATACTTTTCAGTAATTTTCTTTTTAAGTTTTGATTTTCCTTCTAGTAGAACTGGGACTTTGATGGAAATATGCATATATATGTTCTGTACAAAATAATCCCTTGATTTACAGACCACAGTCATTCTTCTCTTTTTTTTCCAATATTTTCTTCCTCTCTAGGGGAAAAAAAAATCAACAGCAAAAAGCATTAAATTCAAGATACATACATACATACATACATACATATATATGTATATATATATATATAATCTTTAAAAGTCAAGGCAATCGTAATTATCTATTTGTGAATATACCTGGAAAACAGTTCAGTTCTACGCCTAGTAGTGCACAGTGGTATGCACAATTGCTGTACAGTTGCTTGAAGCTCACCTGCAGAGTTTATTTATTTTTCAGTTGTATTCTTCACTGAAAGAATTTTTTAAATACAAAAATTCCCTGCTTGCCAAGTCTAGGTGGTATAGTTGGCATTTGTCATGTCTCCCTTCCATCACCAAAGCCTAGATTCCTTCCAAAACTTTATCTTTTAGGTTCCCACTGCTGTTGACTGAGTTAGTAAATAAATCATAATTATGAATGGTCATCAGAAGGCACTTATCTATTCCCAGTGAGGAACTTAACCTAGATATTCACATTTGTAGTCAGAATATTTCTTTTGTGAAACCTTTTAATTACTACAAGTTTCCAAAAAGAGTACCCACTGTTGCATTTCTCAGTGAATATCAGTCAATGGAGAGGGACTTGCTGATCGCAGAGGCCTTTGCAACATGCTCTGTTTTTATTTATATAGGGATCATCATTGTCGTTTATGGCATTTGTACTTTTGTCACAGCCAATAAAATAAACTGATCAATTTTAATTTATTTCCAGTCAATTTTGCTACATGAATCTTGTATGTTAACAGGTTTTAGAAGTAAATGAATTCAATTATGCTATTGTAATTGTTGTCTAAAATAAGGACAATGTTATTTCAGAAATGCACTTATGGGTACTCCATTGCCTTTTCTATCCATCAATCAGCTGCACTGTGATTGTCTGCAGAGCAAACTTCTCTGCTTCCAGCAACAGCATGAAAGAATTATCTTCTAGACAAATCTGTATTATTCTTTGTAGGTTAGCTAATAAAAATGTATTCAATTTGCCTGTTTCCTGTACAAAATCTATGAAACAATGATGTAAATATTTAATACTCCTATGAATCTGATATAGCATGCAAGAACTTGACTATGTCCAATCACTTTAATGGATTCAGATCCCATTAGTTCAAGGTTGGCTCTGCATTCATAGAAGAGAAAGCCATCAAGATGTTGCACTCCTGCATATAGGCTGGCCTGCTTCATGCAGGGAAAGGGCCTTCATGCACTGACAAGATTAATTAGAGACCTTTGAACCTGATGTGTTGTATTAATATCCAATGTTGCTCTCATTTTTCTCATTCAGCCTGAAATATGTGGCTTGCTCTTGCATAATTCAGAAGCAGTCTTCTTTGTGGGTGGTACTGTTTTTAGTAGTTGTAAATGTCTGTGAATTACACAGGAGTTTGGAGTTATTTCAATGATTATGGAAAGAAGGAAAATAATAATTTTTTTTTTCCAAAATACCAGAAGAAGAAACACCACTCATGCAATTTCCAGAGTACTACAAACTGGTTTTCCTATTTTTTATTTTGTATGCATCTTCCTTGATTCAGTGGAATTTGATACAGCATGTAAATTCTACTTACTGATGTTGCCAAAATTGTGCCAATATTTCCTCTGGTACTTAATACTTCACTTTTTTTTTTTTTTTTTCCTTTTGCTTAATCAAATTTTAATTTCAAATAAAACACTGAATATCTTATTTATTAAAATGCATATATTTATTACCTGGCAGTTAAATGACATAAGAAAGAAAATACTCTGTAAAACCTAATCTATATAGCTGGGAGTATTCAAAATCTAAAATGGTAAAAAAGGAAAAACTGGAAAAAAAAAACAGTACTTATATGAAATGTATCCACCATTGTCAGTCTGAGAAGTAAGAGAGATTAAATGTGTTCATGAAAACATTAAGCCCTACTTTACTTTTTATAATTAAAATTACCTATTAAATGTAAACTATATACAGAAATAACAGCTTTTGGATATCTATATAGTCAAAGAAGGGAGGCAGGTATTCATAGGAAATTAGAAAGCTAACCCCACAGTATAAATTACTCTCTGGAAATACAGAGAAAATCATAAAGTACTTTGAAAAAATGCTCTTCTTTAGAATTTTTTAATTGTACTTGATGAGTGTTTCATGAATCCTGAGATAACATGGATCCAACATTTAAAGGACTAAATAGTCCTGCTCATGAATTTTTAATGTTTTCTTCTGTGCTTTATTATCCAATTTGTTTTTCTTCCTAATCCTGTGATGTAGTATACCTCACAGTCTTGAAAAATCATATGTATAATCTGTGACATAATTGTGTGCAGTACCAAAATTAACCATTCATAAAATCTGTAGAGTGATATACCATAAAAGAAATTGGGGCTGAAAGAATTTTAAAGTAGAACATGATCTTGAGCTGGATAAGATGACCAGAGATTCCTTCAAAAAATATATCCTGATATATTGTGTTCATGATTTTGTAGAATCATAGAATTATTAAACTTGGAGAAGACCCCTACGAGGCCAATTTCTCCAATCCAACCCATCACCACCATAACCCCAAACCACATCCCTCAATGCCACATCTAGCAGAATAGTAGGGGCAGATCCTCATACAACCATAGAATCATAGAATCAAAGAATGGCATAGATTGGAGAGGACCTTAAAGATCACCCAGCTCCAACCGCCTACCATGGGCTGGTTGGCACCCACCAGATCAGGCTGCACAGGACCCCATCCAATCCAGCCTCGAGCACTTCTAAGGGTAGGGCATGTGCAGCTTCTTTGAGTAGCCTACTCCAGTGCCTCACCACCCTCTGAGTTAAAGAATTTCTTTCTAATATCTAATGTAAATCTCATCTCTTTTACTTTAAAGCCATTCCCCCTTGTCCTGTCACTATCAGACTGTGTAAAAAGTCAGTCCCCCTTCTGCTTATAAGCTCCCTTCAAGTACTGCAAGACAACACTGAGATCTCTCCAGAGCCTTCTCTTCTGCAAGCTAAACAAGCCCATCTCCCTCAACATTCCTTCATAGGAGAGATGCTCCAGACCTTAGGGATTTCTGTTATTCTGGGCTTGCAGAATTAGTCTAATAGTCATAAATGTTTCTAGGGAAGGAGTATCTTCCCTACCTACAATGACAGGTTGAGAGAGCTGGGGCTGTTCAGCCTGGAGAAAAGAAGGCTCTGGGGAGATCTGAAAGCAGCCTGTGGAGGTCGCTTTCAACTCAGACAATTCTGTGGTTCTGTAACAATAAATAAAAAGTATTGAAGATTTGAAAATTCCAACTAACCATTAAAGAAAATACAAGAGGAACTGTATTCACTACATTGATCTGAAAATCCAGAAAGAAGGAGTTAGTTTATAGTTCACATAAGTTCTCGTCAAACCTCAACTGCACAATGATATGAAATTTAATTAGTGTTTCTTGTGGTTTGAGATCAGTAGAAGTTAAAGCTTCATTTTTAGCAGTGGCTGTAAATCTTCTGACAAACTAATTTTCCATTGAAGAAAATCCATTTCCACTAAAACAATTTTTTTTTTCTAATGAAACATGGAAATTCTATGCAAACTTTTATCTTGAAAGATTTTTTAAGCCCAGAATTGAATTTCCACATGTGTATATGGCACAGATATATTAGATGCTGAATTTCATCCCAGAATATTTAATGAGCTCACTGCTGGAGCACTTAAATGTCAAAGACTAATGTTGAAATCTCAGATGTGAATTGAAAGTAAGAGAACTTGAGACTCCTATATCAGTTTAACCACTCCCTTACTTTTCTTTCTTCAAGCACAAACTATTAGGAAAAATGTTTATGTGAATATATATATGAGGTCTGTTTTTAAAGTAATGTCTCCTACTTTATTTTACTTGATCCATGATGTCAGAGGTGGATGTTGGTGGCATGGAAGTAGAGGCTGAACTTTCCTATCAATATTATGTTGCATTTGGGTGCCGTGTGACATATAGCAGCAGAGTGGCAGTCTGACAAAATGGCATCTGACATAGAAATGTGGATGATGCAAATGTGTGGAATCGAATTCCTCCATGTAGAAAATATTGCACCCGTTGACATTCATTGACATTTGCTGATTGATTGTGGTGACCAAACAGTGGGTATGAGCACAGTGTGGCAGTTGGTGATGCATTTCAGCAGTTACAATAGCAACAATGGGTCACCTTTGCTGGTGCAGATTTTTACAAGCATGGCATGCAGGCTCTTGTTCATTGCTGGCAAAAATGCATACCTAATGATGGTGACTATGTAAAAAAATCACACTTTATAGCTGAGAATTTACTCTATCAAACAGTGTTACTGTGTTCTTTGTATCTATTGTATTTTCCATGGAAGCAAATAGGAGGCATTAATTTTGGAGTATCCTACCTTTACATTTAATCTAGTTCTCACCTACATCTGTTTGGTGTCACTTGGTATTAGAAGTGAGAAAATGTTCTTATATGCCACAATATCAGGAGAATAATTTTGCCTATGTAGCAGAATGACATTTGCTGCCTAGTCAACAAGACTTCAAGATACTCGACCTCAAGGTTTACTCATGTAAAAATATGTTTGATAATTAACAATATTTACAAAAAAAAAAAAAAAAAAATCAATTATTTACTTTCCTTTAGCTCTTGTAAAAAAAAATTAACTGTAGTGTAATCTCAAGACTTAAGTTTTGAATATATTTTTCACACATCACAATGTTAATTTTCTTTCCACTTCCTTTGTCTATATAGTTCATGCCAAAATGCAGTAGTAATATATGTGATACAGGTGTCTGTGTAGATGAACACAATGTTCTGGATTCCAATTTGGGCTATTTTAAGCTATTATTGTCTGAACATGATAGATTTCTTTTTCATATGATTTATAACTTGTCATTACAGGATACTGAAGTCCTCCAGACAACATTAATCTATCGATGACTCTCAGGTGAAGATGTGATTGATGCAGTTACAGACATTCGTGTCATAGGTAAGATCTTTTCTTTCTTTTCAAACTTTTTTGTTGAAATATGTAAGTGCACCTAAAGTGGGGACCATAAAACAGTTCTAACTTCTGAGGAATAGGACATAACCTTCACTGAGATACCCATTAATTTTAAAGAAATTTTTATTTTTCAGATAAATTTCCCTCCTTCTTTATTATTTAAAATAAGTTTTAAATGAACAAAAGTAACTAGTTTGAAAACTATTATCAAGTGAATTTTAACAAATATTTTGTTGTTAGCTCTAATTTATCCTGGATTGTTTTCTCTTTTGTATTTCTTACTGAAATTAATATAAATCCTGCAGTATACCTCCTTCCAGTTTTCTTGAGATTTTTATACTGAATTCTCTCCTCCTGTTACAACGATATTTCTAGAAGGTACCAATGAAGTAGCTGTCTTCTCATTTTAAAACCAGAATCAGGAATGACACTTACAGATTTGAAGATTTGCCTTTGAAATTCTGAATTATTATTTTTCTGCATATAATATGTTGCGGTCAGTAATATATTTCTGATGTTCCTCCCCAAAAAATGTATTCTATATCCTCCACTTAAATACTGAAGTAATTGGGGCATGCAGATAAGTACTTCTTAATTAGGTGTTGAAGACTGTGGGGTCTGGGGAAGGAAGTACCCTCAAGACTGAAGGGATGCATTGTGTCTACAATTACCTTGCTACAGTCAGGTACTACAATTCAAGACCCTTCACAGACACTAAACCATAAGTTAAAAGGAACACTTTCAACTTGATGAGACTATTCTGAGACTTTAAATCAGACAGTGCAGTAGATAAAAGCAACAGTAATATATTTACCCTGTTAATAGACAGTACGGAAGCATAACTCTGTTAGCAACACAGATGGAGTTACCTCTGAAGTTCTGGGTATAGAACAAAAAGAATTAATAGGAAATACAAAATTCATCTTCAAATGTAAAGCTCCTGTCACAAGGATGAGGTGTTAGAAAATGAGCGGTAACTATGCACAAATTAACCCCACTAAGGAAAACAATATGAAAGGAATCCCAGAAGCCAGGGTAAAACATTTTAATTGCATAATCATCTTACTCTTCTTTGCACTGCCTTGCCAGAATCTAGATCTGTCATATTCTTTTGTGGCTCCAGTTTTGCTGTTACTACATCTAGCAGAAGTTTATTTTACACTGAAAATACTTCAGTCTGTGGCTGGTGTATGCAGAAATATAATCTGCCTAAATGCTGCTACTGTGTATCAGTAGCTCTCAAAAGTCAACTTGGAATAAATAAATAAACAAGGTTATTTCTTTTTTTTAATTCATAAAGAAAAGAGAAACTCTCTAAAAGTGGAGACGTCTGTCTGCACAGTCGCATTTATTGAATTCTGACCTATTTCAATGATATTTCCCAAAACTAATGAGGCCAGACTACCATGAGTCCTAGGCAATGAAAGGCGTTAAATTCCTCTGAGAAATGGGGAAAGTTTCAGAACAGAAGTCTAATTTTGAGCACTGTACTTTGGAGACAGCGTTCTCTCTCCATTGTCCAGATAGAAAATCAGGACTGTTCAGTCTCCCAGAGCTAAAACATGTGGCCATGTCCTCTTCTCACACTCCTGTCTGTTGAGGATGTTATCTATCCATTAATTTCCATACATCAGCGATTCAAACAAAAATCAGGCACACAGTACGTGAACTGTAATGATGCTTTTTTATTGTAAATCATGGTTACACTATGAGGAAAAGCCTAGAATTCTTAAAAGGCAGTTTCAGAATTCCTGACATATCAGTATTCTTTCAGGAAGGAGTCTGTTAATCTTGAACATGAAAAGCATTGCAACATAATTCAGAAGCACTCTTTCCAGGAGAAGCACTCCTGGAAAACATGGAGTTGCCGTTAGCCATCTTTGATAGTCATCTTTGAAGGATGAAGACTTAATGTTTTCATAAGAATGCTGTGGTAGATAATTAGCAATGTTCTCATTGCTTTGAATATGTTACGCTCTGGTCCTTGGAGAGGGAACCTTATCAAAAGCGCCCAGGAAAATATGCAGCATAGTCGATTTCCTCAAATTCTATTGGAAATAGAATGCATTTGAGTCCTGGACTTCTTGTTGAGATTTTGGCTTTTGAGGATGATTTTTTTTTTCTCATTTCTTCATTCAGATAATCTTCTTTGCTTGATCTAATTGTTAATAGTGGATTTCTGTATAATCTTTACCTTATCTCTGCCTTTTGAAAACAAGGTTTTATAGCACAGTCTGCCCATGTGAAAGCCAATAAGTGGGGTGGAGTTGCAGCATTCAGAATATTTCCGATCTGACAGACTTCCAATTTGACAAAGTTTCCAATTTGAAAATTCTTAATCTCTCTGAGCTAAAGCAAATAATTTTGAATTCATCTGTTTTGTTTTCAGAGAAAGTAAAACTGTCCTGGCAGAGGAAAATATGGATCTTCCATAATTTAATTCAAAATTATGAGCATGATTCAAATAGAGTTATCTAATCTACATGGTAATTTTCTACTTAATATTTAAATTCAAATGATTAATTTTGCTTCTGTTTACAAAGTAGGTGATTCTTAAAAATTTGACATAAATACTAAACAACATTATTAATGACCTCCAGGTTATTATCTCAGGTGCATGAATACATATATCTTATGGTATCACCTTGTGGGGTAGAAGTTCATTTTTTCATTTCATTTTATGTATTTTATCAGTAAATAAAAATTGATTTAGATTTTTTTCTTAAACATATAAAGTACCAGAACAAATATAAAATCCATACTGTTCTATAACCAAGTTAGTTGTGAAATCAGAATTACCCTATGTGTTTTTGGAAATGGTGTTCCTTGTTTTTTCGTATTCAGAAGAAAAGATACATATTCTAAAATTTGGCACAAATGAGTCATTTGACTCTATTTCATCTTAAATACAGAAAATGAGCAACATGAGATGAATTTGGAAGATAAGTAAAACATGAAAATGAATTGTTTGCTCTTCACATTAGCTTATTTCTCTCCAACAGACATGGCAAGTGGAAATGTACTTTTTTTTTCTAATGTAAAAACTTGATGCTTTGACTGGCAGAGAATCCACTCCTTCCTAGTGAAGACACTGATCAGTCCTTCCGTTTCTAATATTTCAAAACTTCTACATGTAGTTAAGGAAAGTATTTGTAACTAGAAAATGTAATGACAAAAAAGAAAAAAAAAGAAAAAAGGTTATTCTAATGTGATCTAGGACAGTACCTTGCAATCTGTCTTGAGGAAAACATGAAAAATTATCCTAACTTGTAAATAACTTATGAAGTAATATTGTTTCTTCTTTTGTTACATCATTTCTCTGTTCTAAACAGTGCATGAAGAACAAAACCCATTGCTCTTCTTTATTTTTATCTCCATGTATAAAGGCAGTGTGCTCATGCTAGTAGCTGAACTCTTCTATTATTAGTCATTAGGGTCACCAGTATCTCATGGTAGACGCATCTGGATAAAGTATTCGGCTCCTAAAAGAGTAATACAAGAAAAATGACAACTAGACTTAAAAGTTTACTATTTCCTATTTCTGTCAAGTCCAGCAATTGCTAGATAAATCCTGTTTGCACAGTGAGTGGTGTCTTTTTAAGAGTTATATTGATGTTTTTCTTAGTTTTGGCCAAGGGAGCTATGCTGGAAGCAAGACCCAGAATCTTGTGAATGCTCAGAAACTTGTATTGATCATCTTTTACTTTTAAGCCATTCACACTGGAGTTGTCAGTTATTTATTAGGATTATAACCATCTTTGTAGACCACAGATAGAGAAAAAGGTGCAACTATAGCCAGGAGCATGGATTTGAGCTTAACAGCATACTGGGATTCTGTGCTGTTTGATAAAAAAATGAACAGTTAGTTGTACTAATAATCAAATACTCTTCCCGAAATGCAATCTGTCAACTTCCAAATGGTTTCTTATATGAATGAAGATAAATATTTTCTTAGTTGTAAATAGAAGTGAAATTAATTAGTGCTAATCTGTGCACTGCTTGTCGATGCAGTCAAATACTTTAATACCAATTAAACAATTAAAACAAAGCATCATTCTACAGATCTATTTATTAAGAAAACAAAACAAAACCAACAAAAATATGAACAAATTTTAATTCATTTTTATATTTAAATGATTTTGTGATTATAATGCATACTCTAACAATTATAAAGTCATAACACAAGACTTCAGCAGAATTTTCAAATTAAAAGCACGGACTTGAATATTATCATCAGTAGTGATTAACAAAATGAGAGTAAATAAAAGGTGACATGCTGTCAAAATATCCAGATTATCCAGAAAGGCAAGCAAAATTCTTATTACGAGATGTTCCCTCAGGAGAAAAGGAAAGTGATTCAGTGATTACTTTCAATATATTAAGGTTAGATTGCTGCAGTCAGCCATAGGTAAAGATATGGTGAGAGTATAGGGATAAAGAGAAGGGACTGAAGGAGTGAGGAGAAAAGCAAAGTGAAATAAAGATAAAAGGGAGAAATATAACAGGCGTGTTTGAAAAGGAGTAGCTTCTCTGCCTAAGATTAATTGACATTCCCTGTGATTTGTGGATGCTTTCCGTTTCTAGAAACTCAGTGAAATTATTTTCACTGACCATGATTTTCATCAATAGGTGTTTCACACTTCTGCTGAGACAACAGCTGAACTTGAACACCTTAAATCAGATGCTAGTTGCTAGAGAAATCTCTGTTATTAAATGCAATATTTGTGAAAGAGGTTAATGTCCAATTTTCCGCAGCTTCAGTTTTGAGATCATTTTCACACTGGTGCTGTGCTTTGCCACAATACTCTCTTATGCACCCTTCACACTTTATACATTAATTTATAAATGAATACTGAAATGGGAAAAAGGCTAATAAATACAAATCTTTGCAGAAGCCAACATTTAGTTAAATATCAGTGATGTTAATTGGGATGTATGGAATGAATTCAGAGATAAATAGATGCAGAATTTCATAATTTTTTCTTTTCTGTTTTTTTCTTTTTTTTTTCCTTTCCTTGTCTTCTGTGAGCTGACATTACAGTCAGTAGTAGTGACTCATACATCAGGAAGACTTGTGCTCTTTTCAAGTAGATTAAAAAAAAACGACATGTAGCTTGCGAACACAATTAGTGTGAACGCTGATGAAGCATGCTAGGTTAACACAAGCATATATAACACACATATATAATTGCATTTGAATGATCTACCCTTTGACTCCACCGTGCTACTAAAAATTCTGGTACAAGGTCATTGTGCTGTTGCTGGTGATGATGATGTCCCAGAGGGAGAAAAATGTCAGGCAATAGACAAACAGTAGCATTTTTTTTACACCTTCACTACTCCAATTCAAGTCAGGAACAATATTCATTCTGATGTCATTGCTCCGTTTTATGCTCTGTAATTTCACCCCTTACAATGTCACCACTGTTGGTTTATGTTTCTTGAATTTGTCAAAGATGAGGCTACAGCTACCAAAGCAAAGCTGAAACTGCATCTCTCTCCAATGCACATAATCTCCTCTGCTGCTAGGGGAAAATAATAAATCTCTAACACTAGAGATTTTTGCTTGGTATTTTCTGCTTGTTGCTTGTTTTGGTTTTGCTCTGTGGGTTTTCCACATCTCAACTAAATTTGTGGTCATATTTTCATGTTCTTAATCCTTTCTTCCTCCATGGAAAAGTATTGATTTATTTTTCTTTTTTTCCCCCTAATAAGGAATTTCTTTATATCACATAACAAGAAAGATACATTCCAACGCAGAGCAGTGCTGAATATGTGGAATAATCAAAATCCTCCAATTTCACCTTTGCATTCCAATATCCGAGGTGCTACTGAGGGAAACAGATGCATATCTTCTTCATTCCTAAATGTCCATAAGAAGAAATAGGGTAACACAATAGAGAGGTGGAGGACAATACACAGGTGGTGAAGAAGACTTTGGAAGTACAATGACATAGAAAGGAATGCAACCAATGTCTATTAGCTGATGCATGCACTGAGGAGTGAGCCTGTATTTATTACTTTTGCTCTTCCAATTCATGAATAGTCCAATGAACATTTCAGGTGATACAAAAAGAAAAAAGTACTGGAGCATTTTAAAAAAATCTCTCACTGTTGAAAGCACTTCTTTTTTTCCATCTGATTTACATAAAAGTTCCTTGCAGTCAGCCACAAACACAAAGAAAAATCTGAAAGGAGACCAAAAAATTTCCTCTGGCTTCTACTGAACACTGTTTTCAATATCCAGCATTCATCATAAGAGGGTTGCTCTGAAAATAATGCCTCCTATTCTACTTGGCCCCACAGTGTCAGAGTTGGGTGTTAGTGGTATGGCAATAGAGAATGAATCTTCTCACCAGTGTCCCACTATATTTTGTTGCTGTGTGACAGATGGCATCAGAGAGACAGTCTAACAAAGTGGTGCCTGACACAGAAGTGGTTGTGAAGCAAAGGTGTGTGACTGAATTCCTCCATGCAGAAAAAAAATGGAACCCCTTGGCATTAACTGACACTTGCTGAATGTTTGTGGGGAACAAACAGTGGATGTCAGCACAGTGAGACATTCAGTACTGCATTTCAGCAGTGATGATAGCAGCAGTGGGTCACCTCTGCTCATGGACATGCCTGTGGCATGCAGGCTCTTGCTTTTCGCTGGTGAAAATGCACAGCTAATGATTGATGACTATTGAAAAATAGTGTTTTGTAGCTGAGAATTAGCTCAGTCAAATAGCATTATTGTCCTCTTTGTATCTGTTGTAGTTTTTACAGAAATAGTAGAAGGTATTACTTTCAGAGCAACATACATATGTTGCCTAAATTGCCAGCTACTCTTTCAGTACTGAGACAGCTTTATATGGCACCATTCTGAGCTCAGAGCATCTCTCAGGACACTTTAGAAAATAATGAGGTTAAAAGGTGACTGTGCTGTGATACTGAGTACAAGGAAGAGACATTATGCATGCAGTAGTGGAGGAGTAAAGAGACATGCTTGTCTTTAAATTTGGTGACTTAGTTTAAATTATACCCTGAATGGTTAAAGCTTTACAGTACTTGTGCTTGAAGAGGAGGCAGATGACCTTCTTTGTAGAAAACATCGCCCTTTTGTAAAATGATCAGAGAAGCATGAGCTTCTGAACTGGGAAAGGATAGAAAAAATTACCCTGTTATTGCAAACTGTGCTATTAGATTACTTGTCATTAGAATGATTAATAATAGGAGGTTGAGTGACTACTTGTCATAGACTTGGTGAGGCGTGTGTATTTTATGTTTTTGTTTTTATTGAATTACCCATAATATCGTGGGCAGAATCATTGACTTAGGATAATCTCAAGTCAGCCAAAAATACATCTGATGTTGTTTAATTTGTTCATTCCTTAAACAGTCATGTGAAACAGCATGGGAGAGGTCTAGGGAGAAATGCACGTATCTCATGCTCCAAGACATTTGATGCCAGAGCAAATTATCTAAGCCTTCCTCCCTAATGGCCTTGAAAAGAGACTGTGCAGCTGTGATGAGCTTGCAAAATAAGTGCAGTTAAACTTTGTGGGGGGAGTGATCAAAATAAATAGATCTCTTTTTCTCCTTTGATGATTTTGGGTTGAAAAATGTCAGATCTAACATGAAATTCTTATTTGTGTGACACTTGACCTAAATGTGAGTTTCATCCAGATAAACCACTAAGCTCTACATAGCATCATCTCAGATCATAATTTGTTTTCCTTACATCTGACTCAAAAATTCATGCAATGAATTTCATTGGTTTACACAAAATATCTTGGAATTCCTCCTTCAGCATAAAATAGATACTCAGGGATATTTTCAATTATGAGAAAGAAATCTTTTAATCAGTTGATTATGGCCCCCATACCAGATGATGTTTGTTAGCAAAGAGCTGAGTGGAAAAGTTGCCAAAACTCTTCATATAATCTGGGCAATACTGCTTTTTACAGCCAGACCCCATGCTATCTGTGTGTTCTCTAGACAACTTATTTTGCAGCAACTGGTTGCAATTATAGAAAGTGAATTTATATCTGTACAAGTCGGGTAATGTCAACCACAAACTGGCAATAGTAAACACACCTATATCACAAGTATGCATTAAATTCATTGCCAGGTGTGATGGATAATGTTTAGACATAAATTAACACTAGATGGCCTAGGTAGCAAGTCCAGTATTCGGCTTACTTATTCATGTACACTTATATGTGCATGCATGGTTTCCCTCTCTAGACCTTGATTTTAATATTTTAAATCTGGCATCTACGCTGAGTAATTGCATTTATCGATTCTTCCACATGTTTCCATTTGGAAGAAACACAAAGAGAAAATAAAATGAAAAAGGCCAGCTAAATAGAAAGTGGAAGAAATTGCTGACAATCTTCCAACCAGGAAAAAAAAAAAAAAATCTGTTAAAAATTTATTTTCACATTGTTTTTGCACATTTTTGTATTATAATGTAGATGATACTTGTTTTCCCATATTTCACCCCAGAACAAACATAACATTTTAATAGGAGTCAGTCCTTCTGATTTATAAAAGGGTGGAAGAGGCCTTTCTCTTCCCCCTCAATTGTTCTTATTCTGTCTTTTTCCCTCTCTGTTCTTCCAATCCTTTCTTTCGTTATTTTATGCTCAGAAAAAA
>JACDJE010000169.1:617287-631889 GCA_016647715.1 Pavo muticus
AAAAAATATTTTTCCTCATTCTTGCATTATATCCCTACTAATGCTCCATGCGCTGAAAAAAAACCAGATTATTGTTGATTAGTATGTAGATTAGTCCTGTTTTCCTTCCATTTTAAACAGAGGCCAAGTTCTTCACACCTTGACTTTGCAGATGGTGAAGCCTGTCTTCACTGAAATTACTGACTTTTCCTATGTTATACACAAAAAAAGTCAGAAAATATAACACTCTTCTATATACTGTGCAATATGTTAGCCTTTTATTAATATATTTCTTAGTATTACTTTTGTTGATCTCTATTATTTAGTCCTTTCATGGGAAAAAACAGGAATCCAACAGATCAGTATACTTCTATTTCTTTCCTTGAACTCATCTTTCCTGTCTCTAACCATCTGTTTGTTTACTGGTTTTAGCCCTGAATAAGCATTCAAATCTTTCATTTGCTTAGCACTATTTACATAGCTTTTCCTAGCAGTTCAAATAAAGAAGACAGGTGGCAGTCTCTCCAGAGTTTACGCTTCTTGTTTTTCAGCAATTCCTGCCATTCTTGAGATAACAGATTTGTGGCTAATCCATATTATGGAGTCAGTTATTTACAGTGTGGAAAATGAAGTAAAAGAAAAAAAAAAATCTGCATAAAAAGTAAGAAACTGAATAGCACTGGCTTTGTGCCCATTTTAGTTTGTGCCCATTACCGCTGGAATGAGTCCTGTGAAGTATCTATACAGAGAGATAGACAATTACCATTCAAGTGTTTCATCAGTCTTCTGGAAAGTGGTTTGAAACACAGACACTAATAATGTAATTTGAAAATACTCTTAAAGAATATATGGATCCACAGTAGTCCTCATGGTTCATTGTCTGTTCTTTATGTTGGTCCAGGGTAGCTTTAATCAAATGCAAATGATGGAAAGTGCTCCTGAGGTCAACACTTCTGTCTATCCGTCACTTGGAAGTGAAGAAATATCTGTTCACAAGCAATGCTTCCTTTCTCATTTCTCAATTAGAATTTATTTCAGCCTGTTTTTGAAGATGGTGGAACTGTTGCAGTTTATAAAACACAAGAAGGGATCTCACAAAAATGTTATTTCAGCTGAGTTTATTCCCCTGATCTATTTATGTCTGGGAGCTGGGCTCCATATCTTTTTCTCATTAGTATTTTCACTTTGATACATTATTATTTTTTAAAGATACTAATTTTCTGGGATAAAAGAGATCACATCATGTTTCAAAGCCCTTGCTGTAACATTAAACCTTTGAACATCTGTTAAAGAAATTATTACCCTAAAGCTGGAAGTCTGAAAGGTTATTAAAAATGTGCTTTCAAAAATAGCATCCAGGCCAAAAAATAATAATATATAAACACCACTTAAAATTTTCATTACCTAATCTTATAAATCTCATTGCTACTGATTTTTAAATAAAGTAGAAATTTTTATTAAAAGTATGGAAGATTAATTTTCACAGAAGGATTTCAGAAAAAACATAGAGATGCCAGTTCCTACATCTTTTATGTATGTTGAACATTTGTTATATTTGTGGCTGATACGTGGAACGAGTTCTAAAATACAGTTCCTTTTAAATAGTTGTAAAGAAATTGTAATTCACCCCAAGAGCATGAACTCGCACTAAGCCATGAGAGGAAATAAGTGAATAAATGTATTAAAAAAAAGTTTTTGTTTGTTTTGTTTTGTTTTGTTTTGTTTAGGCTAGATAGTCCCAAGCCTAATTTGACTGGGACATTCTCTAAAGGACTATAGTCTACGTTGACTTGCCTATGGAAGGCAACTTTTCATTATCCTGCTCTTCTTCACTTCACAAGAGAGTCTAAAATAGGCTCTTAACTTCTAAGCTTCTAACTTCTGTAACCCTATGGAACATTTCAAGTACGTGTGATGAATTTCTGTCCTCTAAAACCATACTACCATGCTACCATGGTCACGCAGTAATGTTCTTAATCATATTCTTAATGTCTTCCCCGATTTCAACCATTTAGTTTTATGGAAATCTCCTTTATTTTATGGTATCTGGTTTACTGTAGATCAGTCAGGACATTCTTTTTCTTGTCCATGCTGTCATTTAGAAACCTTGTGTCTTATAGTGTTTTACTCTACTTTACATTATTCCCAAAGACTTTCTCCAATCCAGAGTCATCCTTGCTGTTATTTCTTAATGTATCTGTTGTAAGTTTTTTTCTGTAATAGCATGAACAGCATGCTATGCTGTGTACTAACAGGTTTCATACTCTTTGATGCTATAGAGTTATCCCCAAAGAATGCAGATAAGTTTCAAGCATTCTGGCTTTGTGAGGTACATCTGAGTTCCTGGCACATCTGAAGATGTTATCCAGATGGTTTTTGATGACACCCCAAAGTTTTTTGGAGAGCTTATGATCTTATTCCTGTATTTGGTAACAACTTGAATGATGATAAAGACTCCATAAAGTTGATGAGAACAACAGATATGGGGAGGAACTGCCCTTCACACCACATCCTTCCATGGTACACAAGGAGATATAGCACAGAAGAGGTTCCAAAACTTTGCAAATTAATATTTGAATTTTAGAAAGCTGCAGTTGTAGAATTTAGATAAAAAGAAATTGAGTCCTTCTGTTTCTCCTTGTTCTGATTAGTTCATGATAAACCTCTAACTTAATGAAGCAATTCCTTACTTTTACTATTGGTACACTGTATTTAAATTCATATATCTGCAGAAAACCAAGAAACTGACAGAACCTTATAACATAAATTATGATTTCCAATGTGATTTTGAAACTTCAGATATGAAGATCTGTAAGAATAAATTAATGAATAAATTAAAAGGATAAAAAGAAAAAATTAGCTAATTGAGGTGTCAAAACAACAAAGCTCACACACCACGTACATATGCTTTGAACTGTAACATTCCCAATGACAGCACATATGTAAGTGCAGTTCTGCCCCAGTGTTCTTATTACCTGTAATCAGAGCTGAAAATCTAGGGCTGAACTGAAAATACAACTGTATATAGTTATACATTTTAAATTATAATTTAATACCTTCTCAAATACTGTATTTGTTCAGAATTGAGTATTCTCCCTTTCCTAAATCATTTTGTTGCTACTGAATGAAAATGTATATGATTTGATGCTTAGTGTGTCATTTTGTGTATGTTTAGACATTTTCTCTGTCTATAATGGAGCTTGAATAATTACTGGCCCAGGAAATTATTAGGTTTCATGAAAAGAGACTGCAATTTATTTAGGTTTACATGCCATGTATTTAAACTATTTTATATGCTCAAAATTGCATACAGAAAAAGAATTATAAACAGTTACCAGTGTTAGTAACACATTTCCATTTCTATAGAACTTTATGGCTATTCTGTACATTCTTATGAAATGTCAAGACTAAGGTTTTTTGCTGCCCATTAAATAAATTTCATATGATGATGATGTTTGAATACTCTGTGTAACCTTAGGAAAAGACGATTTGCATCATGGCCATGTTCAATTAATGCAATTGTTTGAAATTACATGTAGGGCTTTTTCTTATTTTTGTGTGTATTTTTATGAGCTGCATCAAAAAAAAAAATGCCATATTTCTCTGCAGAATTATGTTGGATAACTTTCATAGCTGAAAATGATAGCAGAGTAGTATTGTAGAGCAGAGAGCTGTACAATATGAGTGACGAGTACATGTTAAGTTATGGTAACTTCATCTTTTCCAATTGCCACTTGAAATGAATTTTCTCATTATCCTTAAGCATGGAAACTTGTCACAATAAAATGACCAGCTGTGAAACCACAGGACAGCATTAGACAGATATCATTTCTCGTCTGTGGCTTTGCCAATTAGTGTGTGTAAAAATCACCTTCTTGAGAAACTAGAAGAATGAGAGACAAGCTTGTGGATCTATCATGAAATATGAAAACTTCATATAAATAAACACCTATTTTGGAAGATAGGAACAGTCCCTGAAAGTAATGATTCTTTGAAAGTTTTTATATACTGTCATTTCACGTCTTAAATTACTTTTATGAACTGATTGAGACTGTGTAGATTCTACTTCACGTTGCAAAAGTATGCTCCCGAAGCTGAAGTTCCATTAAGACAGTTTTCTGAAGTGAAAGTGGATGACACAACCTTAAAAACAATGAACAAGCATAACTTGAGGGTCAACTAATTGATGCTCTAGGCAGGCATAAAAAAATGAATTTGAAGGTCATTAAACTTTCTTTGGGGATAATTTCCCCACAGGGCAAAATTCAAAAACTGACATCACAATAGTTGGCAGCCGTATTTTCATATAATGAACAGTTTATTTCTGAAACTTTTGTCCCAAATCCTTCTGTCATTATCCCATTTGTCTCTGCATCAATTAGGGTAAATCCTCTGACTATACAGACTGCTTCCATTAATGGATTTGTGTGCACTTACAGTGCAGAACACTTCAAATGGGGTAGATGCTTCAGCTGTATGTATTGCCAGTGGATATACTGAGATGAATGAATCTTGGTTTCTGTTTCCCTCTGTATTTAATCTATGAAGATACAGGATGCACAGTTAAGAGACAGGAATCTATCTGAACAGATAACTTCCTTATAAGTAATATCTGTGTTGTTTTTATTTCACCACACATACAAATGTTATTTGTGAGCACTCAGGACATTAACTAGACAATTATTTTTTTAAATATAGACAATAAATCTAAATCTGGAAGGACCACGACAAACATCTGATTCTTTCATTAATGTGCCAAACTGCCTTACCTAAGGTCTTCTGAAGAAAGTCTGTATATTTATTTGAGGTGGGTCATATTTGCTCTATAGATATACAGGCACTGATGTTAATAGTGTCATTTCAGGTTATTTACTCCAGTTTGAAATTATGCACCACTTCTAACATGCATGTATTTAACTTCAGTTTCCAATCAGTAGATCTTACCATTTATTTTTCTGCTCATGAAGGAACGAATGATCAGCTGTCAGAAATCTCTTCACTGTAAACATGCTTATTATCAGATCACAGACTATTAAGTAGAAAATATTAACTAGTAAGTAGACAGAGCTTTTTGATTACTCATTATAAAATGTATTAATCAGTCCATGTTTTCTTTTATTTTCTTTTTTTTCGGAACCCTTTTCAAACATTTAGCTTACTCTTTCAAGTACACGTAGAAGAATTCAAGAATATATACAAGGGTCCTCAATCCTTTTTGAAGTCTAATGACTTACTGAAGTCACTAGATTTGAGACTGTAGGCATCTAGCCTAGCTACAAAATGTAGCTAAGATTAATTGCTCATATGTGACCAGTTTTTCATTTGCCTCAGTAATGCGCTATGTTGAAATGGATGCACTTGATGAGTTTAATTATTTGTTCACCTGATTTTTTTTTTTCATTTCTTATTCTATCTTCTGTTACATACCAGGGGAGACCTTACTGCTCCCTACATTTGCCTGAAAGGAGAATTGTGGAGAAGTGGGGTTTGGCCACTGCTCCCAGGTAACAGTGACAGGACAAAAGGGAATGTCTTCATGTTGCACCAGAGGAGGTTCAGGTTGGATACTAAGGAGAAATTATTCTCACAGTAAGAGTAGTGAGGGATTGGCACAGGCTGCCCAGGGAGGTGGCGTAATCACCATCCCTGGAAGTGTTCAAGAACCATGGAGATTGGTACTGAGAGACATGATTAAATGAGCATGGTGGGGGTGGGCTGACAGTTGGAATAGATAATCTCAGTGGTCCTTTCCAACCTTAATGATTCTATGATTTTATGATTTCTAAATTCATTAAAAACAATAAGCTGAGACAAAACTTCTGTGATATGCCACCTAAAGCACTCTCACTGGATAATGGTTCTTCATTCTAAATGACATTCTGAAATCTAATGATCTGTTCCACTTGATTTTTTATTTTGTATTTTATATTATTATGCTCTATATTAAGTTTTATTTGAATGTCCTGTGGGATTCTACCAAGTATTTCTCTCTAGGCCAAATATTTGATCTCATAAAAAACAATAATGTTGCATGACAAGATGTAACATCCATAAAAGTATTTGCTCAGCTTTGATTTTATTATCAGTATGAACTCTTATGGTTGGTATCCCACATTATTTCATGTGATGTTGTTTGAAATCAAATTGAAACTAAATGGCCTAATTAATCCTTACTCATCTTTTCTTAGATGTTGGCATAGCACTGGTTTATTTCAGATCTTTCTGTGTTGTTCTACTACCTGTTAAAAATCATCAGTACAGATTCAGACAGTTCCTTTTGTCACAAATTTTATGCTTTTTGAATTTAACAGTTTTGATAAATTAATTTTAAAATGTTCAGCAATTTCTGTTTACTAGTTATCTTAATTACCAGTGGAGAAGGAATATTCCTGTTTCAAAAGAAATAAATATATTCCCTTTAAGGCTGCCTTTAAAAATCATGTTGTCAGGCATTCTTTTTCTTCAAAATTTTTATATTACTCATTCTAAAAGGTGTGTGCAAGCTTGAATGTTTGCTGTAGGAAGAATAAATGAATGCCTGAATCATCCCTATGGTACTTGTTTTAATTAATGCCATTCAGATCAAAATGATTAAAAGACTAGAATTCAATCACAAACACTGATCTGATGTTCAGAGAAGCTCATAGAAATCCTTTTGATGACTTCTGTGGAGTACAGAAAACAATTATATATACATAGACGAATATACACATATGGTATCCAAAATCTATGAAATGACAGAAATAGTTGGAGACATAGCAACAGGTCAAGAACTAGAAATAATGCGCAGAACAGTAGAACTGCAATTTTTGAAAAACAAATCTAATTATGTAAAGTTTTAATATCCTGTGAAGGCTTGTTTGATGAGAGGGAAATTACCTGCAATGTGTCATCTAATGCTGAATACTCTGCCTTATTCTGTATTTGGACATCTAGAGAGGAAGAGGAGAAAAGATGGGTGACATCTGAAATTAAGATGTATGAACAATTAAACTGAAACTGGGAGGTAGCATCTGCTAACAGATACATTTATGGTTTAAACTAGAAGATAGGAGTGAAGCTTGACTGCTGTCTGGCCATGATTCCAATACAAAACACTATGAAAAAGCTATATGTATATCTCTCTATTTTAAGATGCCTGGAGCTCTGCAGTTGCAGCCAGAATAGAGGCGAGAAGGTTTACATTTGCAATTTTTCAGCACTGTAGTGGCACACTCAATGGCATGTAGTATCAACACCTGAGAGAAATGCAGGATTTATATTTTCACATGCATACATTTGAAAGCATCCTTAAGATCTTAATTTCCTGCAGGGGAAGAAAAATTAGCTATGAAACACAGCAGTCTTGCTACCTTCTCATTAAGATTGACATCCATCCACTTATATCTCTATCAGCAAGGAGATTATTCTTAGAAGTGTGTGACATTTGATCCTTGTGCTCTTTTTTAAGGGGGAAAAAAAAAGAAAGCGTTTGACGTACATTGTGACTTGATTCATGTTTATTTCTTTCTCTGTTCTCCCTTCTCCTTTTCTCCCACTCCTTCTCCTAGGGTAGAATAATGGCTCTAGTGAAACTGGGTTTTCACAGTGTAGCAAGAAAACAACCCCAAGAAATGTCAGAAATTAGTAATAGAAATAAATAGAATTCCAAAAAGGCAAAAGGGAGAACAGATGGAAACAGAAAAAAACTTCCCAGTGCTTTCAAAACCTGTTCCTTTTATGATTAGACTGCTATAGTTCAGTCTTCACATTAGAGAGATTAACTGTGTGAATTTCACTTGCATGTGGAGAGCGGAAAGGAAAAAAAAAAACAGAAGTAAATTTTTGCAAATCAGTCAAAGAAGTTAAGTGCAGAAGAGTAGGGCAGAAGAAACAAGGCTAGCTTTCAATTTTGCATTCACAAAGATGAATCAAATGCCCACATTTCAGATTAACTCCTGAAACAAACTACTTTTCTCCATTCTTTCTATAATCACTGAGAATTTATCAAAGATAAATTGTGATCAAAACCCTTGGGATATGTATACTAAAAATGTATGGAAAAATATTCCTCCCTAAGGGTATATATTTAGATACACTACTCTGTTGCCTATATTAAAGCTTCCTGTTAAGTAGGCAGAAGCAATCAGGCTCTTGAGAGACCTAGCTGATTAAGAGTTTTATCATTTATATACGATAATTATATGTGAGATATCATGTCAGGGTTTACCTTGAATGTAGAAGAAAGACTGTGATTTTGTAAATGGGTAATAAGGCAATAAGTCTTGTAATGTGTTGATTTGTTAGATTAGAAATGTGCATGGAGTGCGCAATAAGGTTGTTTTAGTATCAAGTATTCTTATAAGAAAGCTGTGAAATCAAACTATGCTGACACCAAGCATAATTAGATAGTTGCAAGGCCAAGCTCTGATAATGATATTTTGGCAACCCTTAAACCCTTGTTAATGTTGAAGTGATGTAAATGAAATGCTTAACCAGTGGAATATAATATTCTACCATATGATATATATATATATACGTATACATTAATATTGATGTTTTGAAATCGTTTTCCTAACAGCTTGTTTCTCCCAGCACAAGGGATTTTCAGCTTAAAAAATTATTCAAGGTTTTGCCGTGTTCAGGAAATGCTTTCCTGACTAGCAGAATGGAGGGTGAAGAGTATTCCTTATTTATGTTTTCTATGCAGGTATGCAGCATCTAGTAAAGTACCTATCCCTAACTCCTTCCTTTTTTTAAAGGGGCAAACCCAAGCAAAGTGTTCAGTGATTGGACGTTTGTCAACAGTTAATTTAGGACATTTTGACTTGTCATTAAAAATTGTTTTGAGGCCCAAGTTTGCATATGCTACTTCTAATTTTGCTAAATCTTTTACATACTTCTTTGTTGCATCAATTATTTTTCAATCTAGAAGAGTTTATCACTGCTGTTACTTCTAGATCTAAACATTTGATTCTTAAATTTCCTTCTGAATGTTAATCCTTTCAGATGTTTTTTTTTCCCTAGCAATCAGACTAGAGTTCCTTCTGTTTCTTATTTGGAGTGTATTGAGAAGTTCATTTTGAAAAAGATTCCTCCCATAAATTGTAGAAGTTAAAATGATCCAGATAACATGAAATTCGATATGATAGTGAAAACTAGCAAGAATTACTTTTGTGGGTCATTGTTTTGCAGTTTCCCAAAACTTTTAAACTTTTTTCCTTTTTTTTTTTCCTTTTTTTTTTCCTTCCAACATCCTTGCATTGTATTTGACATCTTGTGTTCTACCTGTATTTTCTTGTTTTGAGTTCAGATGTTCAGCCTTCAGGACATTCCCATGTTTTTCTCCTAAGTGTGCTATACATACTAGTTTAATATTTCCCTATAATGAGAAATCAGTCAAAGCTCTAAAGCCAGATGGGGTTAACACACTCCCCAAACACCTACATGAAGAACTAGCAATGAACTGAAATCAAAATAACTTTAATTTGTTGGTGACCAGACACCGAGACACAACATTAATGAACAACTTTATAGACATGGGTTTACAGAATTTACAAATACCTTAAAACACTTCTCTTACCCTGCTCTTCTTTATATGGCAACAATACTATCATCTCCTCCTGAATCCAAGAACTGCTAGGCTATATTACCCCATCTGCACCTCAAATAATTTGTAATTCACCAACATAGTTATTTACCCAGAAATACATAAGTAGCTGCAGATTTGGCAGATGTTGGACAGTTGATTCTTTGGCAGTATTTCATCTTTTTCTCACAAAAGTATTTTGATAACTACACCATGAGTTTTTCATTCTTCCAGAATTCTTTTTTAAGAATTAAACTTACATATGATTCCAATTAAATTTAATAATGAATCCCTCACAATTTCCCATTATAAAACCAAAATACTTCTGTTCCTCCTGAATTTAATGGTAAAAATCCCTTTGGCTGTGCTGTCATATAGAATGAGTATAAAATAACAAACACTAATTTCAATTGGTAATTCCCAGATAAACTCTTTGTAACATATATTAGCAACTGTCTTTAGTAATCACGTTCCATTACCAAGGGGCTTTCATATAATGGAAAGTTTATTCTCCTTCAAGTTGTGTTCAGTTTTGTGACATATTAGTACAAATGATGCTTTAGCAGCTTGTCACAAGAGTAATGAATTCACAAATTAAACTTGCTCCAATTTATGAAAGTTTATAAACTTACACTTTTTAGCATATTCTGTCTTCCCTGTCTTCCTTTTTTGCTATTCATAAGTGAACATCTGTTAGGTTAGGTATTCTAAAGATGAAACTTTTGCTGCAATTTGTTTACTGTCATCTGCACAGTATGTTCAGACCCATTAAAATCTGAGGAAGGTTTCAACAGCATTAACGGATGCTAGATCACTCTGTTGAGGTTCTAACCATACAGATAGGTTCTGCTCTTTAGAGAAGTCCCTGTGTGGCTGACACTACAGAGAGAGCAAAGACAGTTGTTTATAGCTGCAGACTGTTGGAGACATGATCCGTGTACAAATGGACATTGCCCAGTGACCTGAGTCATCCCTTTCTCTCCTTCTTCTCCTTTTTCTCCACACTGGTAGGATAGGAGTGGAGCACGCATAACAACAAGCTGTTGCTGAACAACACAATAGTGCACCAAGTCTAGTCCATAAGAGCTGGGGAAAAGGAGGAAACAAGGAAGTAATCAGATCTCAGCACTCATCTGTGAGCTTTAGTAGAACTTGGCTTTATTGTCACTCTTTCTCCCAGTCTCAGGAAGAAAATTAAGTTTTCCTCAATCATGGGAAGCAGACGGAAATTGAGGTCTCCTTTGAAAATCAGTATTATACTGGGATAACAACTTTCCTCTGAGATGTTAGCAGATAATTCTTGTATCTATACCTATATCCATATCTACGTATGTCAGTCCAAAAGTAATGTCTCCTATTTATTTCCATGGAAACTGTCACAGATACAAAGAGCATAATATCACTATCTGATAGAGCAAATTCTCAGCTAAAAAACACTATTTTTCAACATAGTCACCACTATTAACTATGAATTTTTGCCAGTGATGAACAAGATTCTGCATGCTGTGCTCTTAAAAATCTGGAAGTGGAGATTGCACTGTAGTGCTGCTGCTGTCACCACTGCTAAAATGCACCAACCTTCACCTAACTGTGCTGACATCTACTCTTTGGACTCCATAAATGTTCAGCAAGTGTCAATGAATATCAGTGGGGCATTTTTTTCTGCATGAAAGAATTCAGTTACACACTTTTGCTTCATATTCATTTCCACGTAAGATGTCATTTTGTCTCAGACCGCCCCTTTGCTGCCATCTATCATGCTGTAACAACAATTAACAGAATATTGGTGGGAAGGTACCACATCCACTGCTGTAACACCAGCATCTACCTCTGATGTCATGGGACAATATAATTAAATAGGAGTCACTCCTTATGGAGCATCCAATGTGTATCGTCTGTATTTATATATTTATGTACAATTACATGAATCTATATCTGTGTTGATAAACATAAATATCCCTAGGACTTGGGTATTTTGCATGAACTTTTTTAGAAGGTCTTGATGTGCTGTGTTCAGTCTTTGCTGGAAATGTAACTTACATTTGGCTTTCAGATTCATTTGGTTGCACTGAGTTCTTACCACAAACAACACTTTAACAAGTATCAGAATCAGAACTGTAGCATTGGGGCTCAATGTTGACCAACGTGTACTCTTCTGCTAGCTGTTTAGTTGAGTAATTTTTTATTATTTTAAAATTACAGGACTTTCTGTTGGTTTTTAAACCCATGAATTCTTAGCAGACAAAGCATAATGTATTTCTTTCAATATCTCATCTCAGACACTGTTCGTCATGGATCAGGCATGAAGTCTAGTCTGATGCTCAAGCAAAATTAGTCTAATCACCTAGGGAGAGAAAGCATAGTGATCACTTAAAATACCAGAAGGAAAAATTTGGGGTTTTTTTTGGATGTTTTTTATTTCAGTAGTTCAAGGACCTCTGCTTCTACTTTTGGGCCCTGCCATTGTTTACATGCAGCAAACATAAGTTCCAGTTGCTTCTGTGCCTATAACATTTGCCTCTCACAGGGAATTCTAGTTTATTTCCTACCTTAGCAGGCAGCTTTGCTATTTATTTTTGGAATAATGGAACTGAGGCAGCATCTCTCACAGCTGTCATAATTGATTTTTCTTCCATCACCAAACAATCATTCATTAGCACTAAATAATAGCATTCCAGATGATCCATTACTATTTCTGTCATTTTGAAAATTAACTGACATACTGTTGGTCCAGTTGAGTTTGCCCACAAACAACATCGCAGAGTTTGCTGATAACACATTTGATTTCATTGATCGAGCTCAGTACAACTTTAACAAGGTCCTGGCTGGTCACTCTCAGTAGATCTTATCATGCCATAACATTAAAATACCATTTTTCTTCATTTATTTATTCACTATTGACCATGTTGACACCATATCTCAGCCTCAAATGCTGCAGTCTCTACAGACTCAAAGCAAAAAGCTTTGGGTTAAAGCAACTGGCATTTCATTTCCAAATATAATGACATTCTGATTTCTAGGCAATTTTCACGAATGGGTTTGTGAGAAATAGATTGAGTTGGTTGGAAACACTGTAAAACAATCTATATTAATCAGAAATAATTTGGGGTAAATTAACTACTTCTGAAAGAAATTGGATGGCAGAACTGTAAATAGAATATAGCTCAGTAGTTCCACAAGCAATTTCATTTGCCAGACAGAAGCTGGCAAAAATTTGAGTAATTAGGCAGCATAGTATCCTTCTGGGAAATTGATCCTAGTTAAACACATGCAAACACACAGAGATTTGGCTAATTTCAGGTTGACTCAGTAATCTTTTTTATCACACACTGACCTGAGTGCTAGTGTTTACATGTAGGAAGGAAAAAGTACAGGAGTTTTACTCCACGGGAAAAGTACAGAGGATTTTTTGAATTAGTAATGTAACCTAAAACCACTGAAGTTGTTGCATTGCATAGTATAATTCTGAATCATAATAATTAATTATTATAGTAACAACAACTACAGATCCTGATATCATTGCAAGCTGTTTTAGCACACTGTAGAGGGAAAGGAATGAGAGCAAAAGCACTATAAAATGAGCCCAGATAGTTTAAAGCTGCTTCCCACACATTCCCTTTTCTTGCACGGCATCTTCACTGCAGATGTTAGGAGGCACGGATATAAATTCTGATAAAATAAAATTACATTACCTATGATTTGCATATGTTTAGTTATTCCATTAAACTTCATTTAGACTGTGCTCTGAAATCATTTGTGGACATTAGACAAGCCTACCTAATTTTTTGCACTCAAAAGCTTGTATATATATTCTGAGAAATATGGGAAATCCAATAACTTACTGAAAGATAACTTACTTATGTGAGAAGATTGGTTATTAGCAGTTATATTGCATGACTAGAGACTAAACAAGACAAAACCAAGTAGGAAATGATATGATGCAAGGCCAGTAATCATTAGTCATTTGTCACACTAGGTACATTCCTTTTTTCTATTTTTTCCAATAGATTTATGTCTGAGATTTTGATCTACTAATATGCAGTGTTTATAAAGTTAGTCAAAGATAAAAGAGGTAGCATATAAATTACTCGGAAACAGAGATTAACAGAATAAAATAGCTACAATAAAAACTAACAATGTGCACAACTGATATTTTCTTTATAACACAGCTGGAAGTAACCACAATAATTTTCAAAATCGTTCATTGAAAATATTTCATATGCTCACAAGGTGTGCCCTTGTCTCCTTTTGCCATTGTACTAAGGGAAATGACTTCCTAGTTCTCCTTCACCCTAATTGAACTGATGTAAAACTCCAGAAATCAGTAATGCAAGAAATAAGACTACCAGTTCAATCCCACATTGTGTCAGGCGACCACGTTATGCAGACATAAGCTGATTATCTGCATTGCCAAATCCACTATAAAGTTAATTAGGTTTGCTGCACTTCTCTCACACTGTTGAAAAAAAACTCCCACAATTTTGTTTACTTGATATGCTGTTTCCTTCATATCCTATTCAGCCTAAGTTTATTAAAATTATAACTATCTTCTTTCTGTAACAGTCCTTGTTCTTAGACTTTAAGGGAAATATTTATTTGATGTCTCTATTGTTCTTTCCTCTGACAAACTTATTTGTATGACAAAATATCTTGTCCTCTCAGAAGACTCCATTTTATGGCTGATTGTACCATTTTATGATTTTTCATTTACCCCCTAGCAATCCTACTAGCTTCATATTCTACGATCTTCATTCTGTTTTGAATTAATTGTTCCTAAACATGAACAATCAGAATACTACACAGTATTCAGGATCTCAGGGTTTTTCCTCAGTTTTTTGTTTTCCTTCTCATTTACTATTCAAAAGTGTGACCTTTTTATTCATGCTGCTACATTCTGCCTTCACTGCATGGATGATACCTTCCCACTTTACAGACAAGACTAATATACTGTGTTACATAACATTATGATTACAAATATTTAATTAGGTTATTTCTAGACTGGTCCTTGAGCTATTACTGTAAGTTCTTTCCAACCCAGTAGATTCCATTTTACCT
>JACDJE010000169.1:634144-646958 GCA_016647715.1 Pavo muticus
TTCAGAAATGTCATTATCACATTATTGCAAACATAGGAATATTTATTTTTAGGAGTAATTTATCATTGCATTATAGTAACAATTTTACTAATAGTACTATAAGAAGTCTATATTTAATTGCATGAGTATATCTACTGTTTTTTAAAACAGCAAATACAGTGTAACACGTTAGAATGTAAAATTACAATAGTAATTATTTCATATAGTAAGCAATAGATTTTTGAGAAATATTAGGGTTTTGTAATACCCCTCATTATTTTATTTCCATTACCTTCTTCCACAAATACTGCTTTATTTTCTTTTGGTTTTGTTCGTTTTTGTGTGTGCATGTGCATGTGTTTGTGCATATTAATAATATAGTGTGGACAAATTAAGATATGGGAAGTAATCTCTCTCCACCCATTAACTACTAACTTTAACTATGTCTAAGAAGCTAAATTTAGTTCTGTAGTACCACTGGCATATCTTCATGGCTGCATTTTTTTAAGTCTTATTTAAAAATCCCAGATATTAACAATACCAAACTCTTACAGGTGTGTTATTGATATACTGCCTTTTTTATCCCTATTTATATTTAATTACTTATTTATGTGACTGATTCTATTTCTTTTTTTTTATTATTATTTATTTTATGAAAACACTAAGCATCTTTAGAGAAAACTAGCCAATTCTGAGGATTTCAGAAACTGACTGTTTTCTCCATCCTCATCCCATATCTCAGCACCTCCAGTGGCCCTTCTCATCCACATCCAGCACTGCGATACACTGCTCGTGATGATCAATCAACCTTTTGTAGGACATAGTTTTTATTTCAATATCAGAGACAGATTAATTGTCATAGAATCATAAAAAACATTAAGGTTGGAAAAGACCTCAGAGATCATCTAATCCAACCATCAATTCATCCCCATCACGCCCACTGACCACATCACTCATTGCCACATCCATATGGTTCTTGAACACCTCCAGAGATGGTGACTCCACTGCCTCCCTGGGCAGCCTGTGCCAATACCTCACCACTCTTTCTGAGAAGATTTTTTTCCTAATATCCAACCTGCAAAGAATTCCTGAATTGAAATATGTCCTTCAAAATGGCTGTGGTTTCTCATCCTCAATGACAGGGATGCTAAATGTGTTCTGACCAAAGACAGATCCTCTCCACTGTTGTCCTCACCCCTATGCTCAGCTCCTCATTTCTGTCATCTGGTGGTGGAGCTGCCTGAGGCAAAATAGTAATATCTGATATCAGAGCAGAGCTAATGTATTTTGTAGTGTCAGAAATTCTCTCTTCATTCTTTCTGGGGAAAAAAAGAATTCTGCAAATTTAAATTACTTTATATCATCAGTTATACAGTATAAAAGCTGTTAATGTAAAGGAATATATCTTCTGGGTTAATAAAAATAATAATCATCATGAAGTTATTAATTTTGAGTTAGTTTTTCTCCTAAACATTTCTAAACACTAATTAAGTATGATTCTTAAAATAATCCTGAAGTGCTGTTAAAAAAAATCTATAATAAATTTTTCACATTGGAGGTGTAAGGTATTCATTTGGTGAAAACTAACAACACACTATCCCCACCGCCCTTCCAGAAATCTTCTCTATTAATGCATTTCTAATTATCCATCCATCTCCTCTATTTCTTTCCCCAAACCAAACAAATAAATAAAAAATAGCTGTGATTCTGCCCAGAATTATGTTGCATTTCATCTAGCGCACAGAGAAATAAATATGTAAAAAGTATTTCATTTTTTTTTTTTTCACAGAAAATGAAGAAAATCCAATGAATGGAAAATTGGGGTTACTGTGTATGCAAAGCAAAGTAATAGTTATTTGAGTATTGAATCTTCCAAAAGGAAAATTTGAAAATGATGAAGTGCATTCAGACAAGAAACTAGAATGCTGGGAGAGGTGAAAAGGGGAAGCTGTCAGACTTGTGCTATGCTGAGAGTAAGTGTAATAGTAAAAATGATTGCTTTTGTTTCCTGAGATAAGGAGGACAGGGCAAAGACACAGCTGATATTTGCCTTAAAAGAGGAAAAATTCTTCCTTTACCTTCAGAAGGGGTGGACTAGGCTGTTCCAACAGTGATTTGCTTTAAGGTAAACAGTTCAGCTCTCAGAATCTCTCAGAAAAGTGGCATGAGACAAACAAAGATGAAACCTGGCTGGAAGAAAATAAGCATTTTAACATCTCACCTATCCTTGAGATGCCTCCTTTTGGGCAGGGGATTGTTTAGGGCTTGGCAACTCAGTCACTGACCTTTTTGTCCATCTCCACTGACATCACCATCATAAAGTGGCTCTTAATGTTGCTGATGCTCATTCAATGCCTGGCTATCAGAGTACTTAGATAAAGTATGAGCAGCTATTTGCATTGCTTTTTTATTATTTTCAGTATACTCAATGGTTACAGTACGCAGTCTCTAACCAGACTGAGCACCTAACCTAGATGCAGATGTCCCTTTTAATTGCAGGAGAGTTGGACCAGATGACCTTTAAAAATCCCTTCCAACTCAAACAATTCTATGATTCTATGGTTCTATGATAGTCCAGAATTGCATACTGCCTCTTTGACTCCAAAGCGAGTGGAAAATTCCTAAATATCTGCAACTGTTTCAATGACTGCGGATGTATTTTTCATTAAATGATTAATGGATAAAATTCATAAACACTCCCTAGGTAACGGAACAAGTCTTACTTTCTTCCTTACTTCTAAAAGCCATCAAGCTCAAAAATAGTATATTCATTTTTTTCCTCTTTATCCACAAACCTACACATTCCCTTTTCATTATTAAGAACACCCAGACACCCAAAACCAAATCATACCAAACCAAACCAACCAACCAACCAACAAACAAACAAACAAAACCAACATACAAACAAACACAATCTTTTTAAAAATAAAGACACATTTTATCCAGGACTAGAGTGAAGCTAAGAGACGTTATTCTGAAACCTAGAATTGGACTTTCATTCCCTGGAGAGAAAAACAAAGCACATTTTCTTTGAGTAATTAGACAAAAGCATCAGGCTAGGATATTAGTCAGGGAAATTAGTTGTTCTTTTTTGGTAATTTTGAAGGCATTGAAGTAATTTGGGAGAAATATGTACAGTGGTTACTTATTTAAATTAGAACATTTTCTTCTCCCCCTTCCCTTCTCTTCTGAGAAATATGTTTTATAAATAGAAAGTACTTTAAAGTATTTTTATGAAATAATTAGATGTACATTATTTGCTTTTGTATAATATCAAATACAGCTATTATTACACACGGCATGCTACAATATACTAGAAACTCCCACTCAAGTCAAGGGAGAAATAAACAGTAGTGGGTGAATCACTACTATCGTGTAGAGCAGTTGCCTCAGGCTGGGACAAATCACTCTCTGAAGGGGCCTATAACTCCTTTACCATTCATGATAAAAGGCCTTTAAGTGATCACCTTGTAAGAGAGAATTAACGGTTAGAAGAGTGAGATTGTTACAAATGAGATTATTATATCTCATTTATAACCATAGGCAACATTCAACAAAAATGTTTGCCTATTTAATTTTTTTGAGAAATCCAGTAGAAGTTTTTATCGGAATATGAGCCTCACTGGCCTTCAAAATGCCTTTATAAAATCATCTTACAATTTTTGAAGCATATTCAAGGGCACAAGCACATTTCTATCTTTGTCGTGTTCAACCTCCTCTGTGGGTAGCCTTGGCTCAAATGACCTCCAGAGGTCCCTTCCAACCTCAGACATTCAGTAATTCTATTCTTTTTTTTTCTTTTTTCCTCAGTCACAAAAACATAAATTCAGAAAGAAATTTTTCCCAAATATTGAGATAGAAACATGATATTTTCTAATTTACATGTATTTACCTGGACCTTTTTGTGTTACTGAAGGGGGGCTACAGGAAAGCTGAGGAGAGACTTTTTATAGGGGCATGTAGTGACAGGACCGAGGGAAATGGTTTTGAACTGAAAGAGGGTAGATTTAGGCTAGATATAAGGAAGAAATTCTTTACTGTGAGGGTGGTGAGACACTGGAACAGCTTGCCCAGAGACCCTGTGAATGCCCCCTCCCTGGAAACGGTCAAGGCCAGACTGGATGGGGCTGTACAATTCTTGATGTCCAATGATTTCTAATTTAGATTAAACCGGAATAGGTAGCTTAACATTAACATTTAAACATTTTCGTTTTTGATTTTTTGATGATTTTTCCAATATTCAATCCATGTAATACACTATTCACATCCAAGACTATTTAAATTAATTTTTCATTTTTAATCATTTTCATTGCCAAAGATGTTTTTATTCATCTTAAATATTTCAGGGGCATTATTAAGCTGCAGCTTTAATGAAGGGTATGACAGTTCTGTAGAGCTCTAAGAAACACAACAGTTAAAGGAATAATTAACACAATAACACAGCAGGAAAATTGTGATTTAAAATTTAATAAACTAACTTCTGCCCCAAAATACCTGAATATGAGTTCTGGGAATTTATTTTATTGTTGAAAAGCAAAGTCTGTCCCCCTTGCAAATAATAAAACCAGTGTTTGTGAGGCAACAGCCTAGTGATTGTTGAGATAATGTAGGCTTTATTAGCCCCCCTACAGCCTTTCATTTTAAAGTTTTCAGGTTTCATACTCGGTGCTTAAACTCTATATTGAAATATCCAGTCTACTGAATTATTCTAAAGCATCTGTTGATCTATATCAAAAATGGCAATGAATGATTTTTTTCTTTCTGGAAGGAAAGAAGTAAAAATGCAGTTTCTAACAGTAGAAGTCGTGCTAGCTCTCCAAAAGCCTCTTCTTCACTGGTACTGTTTATCTTTAGTCTTCCACATTATCCCCTGTCATCTGAGTTATAACAGTTTAATTTATACTTAAATCTCTTGGTGGCTGGGATTATCTGCTTCCATGTTTGAATAGGGACATTTATGTTATTGTACATTTAGCCTGAAGGACATACTAAATCCCTATACACACAAACTTGTGTGTTAATGTGAAAAGATTGAAACAACTTTTTTTTTTTCCATTATTTGCAGTTTTTCTATTGTTTTAGAAGTGTTGAGAGAAATATTTTTCTTACAAAGTACCTGAACATATATTAGAACTGTTTTATTCTTTACAAATTGGTAAAAACAAGCAATCGTGAGGTTTACATCAGTGATTGTCAGTAGGAAGACTTTCATCAAAATGAAGAGATTTTCAATTTATTTCCTCCGAAATACTTCTATATTCATCTGATAGCTATCTTCTACTGAATATAAGTTTCTTTCCTACATTTATATGTAATTTATCCTCCTTACAACTTTTTTTTTTCCTTGTAATCTTTCTTCAATAAAAGTAAGCATTTCTTAACCTAGGACATTTACAACTCAATAAAAAGCATGTAAAAGCTAAGGGCTAGGACAGTTTCTTAGTTAAAAAAAAAAGAAAACAATGACATGTATAACTATGAGAGACGAGCAATAAAAAGTATCAGCCCTGGAAAAAATTGACTATTTACAGAGGTTTGGAGGCTACCGTCATAGTAGAATAATTCGTATATTATGAGAAAGAGGCAATTTAACCTATTGCAAAATGTCTTCTCTGTTCTCTGCAACACTTGTCAGCTGTGCTAAAAGGAAATTAAAAACAAAACAAAACAAAACAAAACAAAACAAAAAAATAAAAAGTGCCTACCTACGGTATTATATTCAGCTACTTATTCTGCCAGTAAGTCAACCAGAGGATGGGTGAGATGCATTCTAATTATGAAAGAAACATCCAATTTACAAAGAGATTTCTTACTAGCTATGGACACGGTAAGGAGAAAATGTACTTCGTTGTTGATTTCTCTTTTTGCTGACTCTATTTATCAGTTTAATGCAAAGTGATTAAATGAAAGGAAATTTAGCCAAAGTCATTGTTTCTCTGCTGTGGAAGCAAAACAAATAACTGTATGCATAAAGCAGCAAGGGCAGCAAGCAGTGAGACATTGGCAAGGTAAGCGTTGCTTATCAGTGAAACACAGTGGTTTTAGCAGAGCAAATCTCATATTTCCCTCCAGGGAGAAAGAGAAGGAAAGTAAGGCTGATCAGAGGGTGATAGATGGGGATATATTTCATCTCCCCAGAAGGACATCTCACACTTACTAAACTTTTGCTATCTCTTCGTTCTCTTTGTTCCCTATTTCTTATTATTATTATTTTACTATTAAAGATTTGTGAGAAACAGTTATAAGTGATACATTAAGAATCATCTTTTTTCTTTTCTTCCCCCCCCACCTTACCCCACAGTCTATATCAATATACATGTGTTTTCTCTACAAAAAAACAAAAAACAAAAAACAAAACACAACTTTTGATAGCTTAAAGAAAAAAGGGCGCTTCAGAAAGCTTGAGTAATTCAGAAAAGGAGGAAAATAGCCTACAGAAACTGTCTGTCACTGTTCAAGATCACAGCTGATAACAGTGGGGAAAACTACCACCATCTCCCAGCTCTTTTAAAAAATACATCTGACCCTTGGGGCCTCTGAACAGTTATGAATACAAATATTAATTAGCTTTTTGAACTCAGAAAAAGTTGAATTTCTGAGATTAGATGTAGATTTCCCTTCAAATCCTTTGGTGAGTGCAGAGAATCTGCTATTTGCGCTCCTAGATGACTTCTCTCACTGTGTTGTTTGTGAGCATCTCTTACATCAGGTTACTGCCATACACCCCATGTTACAGTTTCAGAATGGAACCAAGTTAATTGTTTAAAAATGCAGAGAGGCCAAAGAGAACTGATATTTTTAAAATATATATATATATCCTTAATTCCAGCTTTTTAAAAATTGGACATTCTGCTTCAGTGGAGCAAAAGTTTTGACTTCATTTCACATCAAATCAGAACCAGAAGTACTTCAACAGTATGATAAAGAGTTGTAATTAGAGCATTTGATACTGGCTCATTTTTTTCCACAGATACACCTTCAAATATTTGAAGCACAGATACAGCCTTCCTAACTTCTACAAAGTTTCCAACCCATTCCAGTTTGGTTACTCCAGAAACCTTTTGCTCCCACCCTTGTTTCCATCTTTTCCTTAATCTATCTCATTACAAACTCAAATGACATTCTTCACGAACTATTAGCTGAACAGCAAGAATAGCAGATATCCAAGCCTTGACTTAATAGCAAGATAGGCAACCGAAGACTTTGATTGCATTCATCTGATGTTGGTCTTTTTGATTTCAAGAGCTTTCCAGAATTAGAAAAGGGAGGCAAAATTACTGTCAAGCCTTTGTGTAGACAACAGCCTGGAAATCAGTTTTAATTGTGACAGATACCTGTATATGCCTTTTTACAGCAGTATATACAGCTCAATATGCTTTGGTCAGTTTCCTGTGGTCTGAAGAGTCTTTTGTGCTTTACAGATAAATGAAGCATTCAAAGAAATCCAAGTCCATGAACAGAAAATTATTAGATGTGAAGTTTTATATCTGATTGGATTATTGACTTCAGACAGAAAATATGTAAAAAATGGTATTTTTCCATTTTGGGTTTTTCCATAGAAAATTTAATGTCTGGATTTTTAATTATTTGGAAGGTTATGGAGCTGGGGAAAAAAAAAAAAAAAAAAAAAAAAAGAAAAGAAAGAAATCAGTGCAGCCTCAATTGAAGTATCATGTCATTTTTTGAAAAGAATAATATTCCATAGAAAAAGCACATATTGGAAACTAGCTATCCCCACTGCCATAATGATAGATCTCTTATCTGATTATTAAATCTATCAGAAATAGTATGTAATTTGGATGGTTTCAAACAAAGAAACAGCCCTATACAGAATATCACATAAAGTAGTGGTAAGTATAGGTTCAAGACATTTAGGTTTTAACAAATATCTCTTGTAGGCACAAGTATGTTTCTGCTTCACTAGGCTGCCAAGTAAAACAAGAAAACTTGTTATTTTTGTAAATTTGCTTCAAGTGTATCTTACTTTTTTTTTTCTTTTTCTTTTTTTCCCTAGAGAAGCAATAATTTGTCTATCAAATGCAATCTGAATTTGGAAATAATTTCATTTATTCAGATCTTGCCCAAGAAAGCCCTAAGGTATCCTAAGGTATCCCCCGAGTTTTAACATATTTTCCATAGTCTGTACTTTCAAAATCAGACGAAGGTAGATTAATTTAACTTAATTAGCTTGAAGACATAGACTTTTTATATAAATTGATCATATTTATTCATTTTTTATTCATGAGCCTTGTGCAAATCTAATGTTCAACAGCCAAACCCACTAATCCTTTTCAAAAACTATATTTCTATTTCTAAGGGGTTACTTATTCAGCCTTTGAACCTCTATGTGAATTCACAGCCTTTATGCAATGTACAGTCAGCGTAGGTGGTTTGTGTATCAAAGTTTCTACAGACCATCAAGATCTTAAATCTCTGTATCAGGGTTATTCAATTTACTTTATATCGGCTGAAATGTATATTTTTAAAATACTTGAAGGAAATAAGCTGTGATGTTTTCAAGCTGAACTCTTTGTTACGTGTATTTATTGCACAAGATTCTGAGTTCAAGGAACAGAGAGAAAAAGTTCATGAAAGTCATCATGACTGTCCTTTTTATTTTCCTAGTGATTAATGCGTATTTCTAATTAGATGCATACATGATTAAAAAAAGAAAAAAAAGAGAAGCAGAAGAAAAAAAAAATCACAGATCAGTGTGCAGATCAACTTAAATAAAAAGAATTCGGCCAGCATTCAAACACAGTGCTCAGTTTTACAAGGGAAAAGCTGCATGCAGTTCATCAGCATTCTTTTCTGCTTTCCAGAATTTGTCTGATTCCTTTTCCAATTTGTGGTTTATTTAGCTGTTAACTTATTTTCCACAGACACTAAGTGTAGATGCATATGGCTTTCACTGGATTGATACTGAGCTATGGTTGTCATTATGCACAGAAAACAAAATTAAAATGCATCCATTATTCCAGCATTTTTTTTCTGTCCCAGTGGAATTTGTATTTCCACAAACTAAGTAACTGAAATGACTAAGAAAATATGTCTGATGGTTGACTTGGAAATGAGGAAGGAAATCATAAATAACATGGTTAAAATATGAAAGAGGTTCATCTACTGATGTGTATTCTGCATACCTAAGATAGCGCTCCTTTCCACTGGACATTCTCTTGTACCTGCAGTTTCAGTTCAAAACTGATGCTAACAGGACCATGTTGAATGGACAACACTGAGGAAGCACTGAGCACATCCACCTCATCCCGACCTTGATGAAGCTGTCAAAGTTTGCTCAAGGGAAGTCACATATTTTGTCAGTGGTTTAATTTTCTCTTTATCTGAATTACAGGAAAGCTGATACTAAAGCCACCAAGCTGCTTTAAGTATATATTAATGGTCATTAATCATTGTGAAGATATAAAATAGTGCAAGGCAATTGCTTAGGACTTCCTAGTTATCATAGAATCAAAGAATCCTTAGAGTTGGAAGGGATATTTAAGGGTCATCTGTTCCAACTCCCTGCAATGAACAGGGACACCACAGCTAGATTGGTTTGCCCAGGGCCTGATCCAGCCTTGCCATGAAAGCCTCCAGGGATGGGGCATGGGGGGGTCATCCACCACATCACTGTTCCATCCCTTGGATCTTTTTTATGGCACTCCTCTGAATGCACTCTAACAGGTCTGTGTCTCTCGATACTTTAGCATCTTATTTACTTTGAGAATATAGTGAAAAAATACATAGAGTGTAGCCACGTTAATGAGTAAATGATCTGCCTCGGTGAGTGAAAAGCAAGTAGGTAATGTGATACTGAGCTTTGTGCAAAGGGAAAGTTATACCTGGTATCTTGGCTTAATTATACTGTTTAATACATATAACTAGTGAGTCCCATCCCTGCTAATCAAATAATAACATTTTTGTGTCATTTCAGTCTTAGCATTTGTTCTTACTCTCATAGCTAAGTAAACTGCTGAAATCAGGAATGTGAGGCTATAGTTTGCCCTTTGTGTTCAACTCAGTTTAAATAAGGAAATAAAACAAAAAATACAATAACCTGAGAGATGAGATGATTGACTTGGAGAAGTTCATAGAATCATAAATATTTTTAGTTGGAAGGGACCCTAAAAGGTCATCTAGTCCAATGCCCCTGCAATGAGCAGGGACACCTACAGCTCGATCAGGTTGTTCAGAGCCCTGTCCAGCCTGACCTTGAGTGTCTCCAGGGATGGAGGATCCACCGTCTCCCTAGGCAACCTGTTTCTGTGAGCAGGATCACCTCCCTTGCCCTGCTGGCCACACTTCCTTTTATGCAGCCCAGGATACATCTGGCTGTCTGGGTGACGAAGTCGCATTGCTGGCTCACGTCCAGCTGCCATTCCCCAGTACCCCCAAGTCCTTTTCAGTATAGCTGTCCTCTACACTTACATCCTTAATACTCGTACTGATAGTGGGAGTTGTTGTGACCCAGGTGCCAGACCTTGCACTTGGCTTTGTTGTACCTCATGAAGTTCACCTGGACCTACTACTCAGCCTGTCTAGGTTTCTCTGAATGGCATCCTTTCCCTCAGGAGTGTCAGCCACACAACACAGCTTGGTCTCATCTGCAAATTTGCAGCGTTCCTTCTAATGTAAATGCCTTTTTGATTGTTATGATAAATGGTGAAGAAGGTTGTCAAGGGAGAAAAATCAATGCAGGGTTACAGATCACAGAATATGTTTCCTAGTTACACTGTGGATAGCTTCATTATCCAGGAAATACTCTATGTGTACTTTAAAAGTACTTCACAGAAATTATTGAGTGTTGCCTACCTTACTCTTTATACATCAGTGCACAAATAAAAATGGTATTTTTAAAATTGTACATGAAAATATACCTCAGTACATATTTTGATTAAAGAATTGTAGACTGGGATCTTCCTATTTCACTGTGTGGTAGCTTTTATCAATACCCTCCCATCTAGAAAGAGATTTTTCAGCCTTGTGTCAGTAAACGTATGCTCTGCTCACAATTTGTATTCACAATGACTACACTTGTATAGGTTTGTTTACTTACAAGGCAGTATGACTGAGCTTTAAAATAAACTGGCAGTGCCCTGACAGAATTCTGATAATTATGAAAAAGTACTGAAATAAAATAATAGTTCAGGGAAACATTTGTGTTATTAATAATTCAATATATGCATCCTAATGGGAGAGAACAGTTGATTTTTAACATGGCATTTCTAAATCCTGACATACTCCGTGGACACACAAATTGCACATGTATTCCTCTTAGAGCTCTTTAGGCTCTAAATTTGGTTACAATAGCAGTGCATGACTGATGGTTTTCATACAGCAAGAATTAGGAACAGCTTCTGAAACTCCAGGATACTTCAATATTATTAAGTGGTTGCAGTACTTTAGCATACATATTACTTCAGTAGCAAAAGCTTTAAAAATGGCCAACACCTAAAATTCAGGCAGCACTTTTTCTTTGAAAGAATCTAAGTTCTGGCTAGGAAAATAGCAGCTTGCTCTGCCAGCAAGTGTATGAAGTATGCTCATTCCATTACTAAGGTGGAAATTTTATGGAAAGCACACCTGTAGCATCACAAATCTCCTATCTGCTTTCTACCCTTATCTAGGGAGCATATCTCAGGAGAGATGGCTAAAACATGAGAAGAGATATGATTAAGCTGAAATGCAAAAGCATTGCTCTTGTTCACCTTTCATTTATGAAATCAAAATAATGTTCAAGGATTCATTTCACACAATGTAGGATCTTGAGAAGATGGAGTACCATTCCTCTCATCCAGTTCTGTTGCCTCCCCATTAGTTTTGTTCCCTTCAGCCCTGGTGCTGTATTGTGTGGTGCCACACCTATGCCTTTCTTTGGAGCATTGTTTAAGCAATTCTCACACTGATCACAGATCACTCCATGTATGTTGCAGCATAGAACAGGATCACAGGAAGGGCTGACCTCTGAAGTGGGCTGCAATAATTGATTTGACTTGGTAGCAGAAAGCTAGTCATCCCCTGACCTTGTTGTGTAAGTTCATTCTGATGTCTTTTTAATGTATATTGCTATTAATTCATTTGTCAGCAAGAATATGTTGACCGTCTGTCACAGTAGTCACACTGGTTGAAGTTTCTTGCATAGATCTTTGAAAGACATCTCTTTTCTGCAGAATTTCTTCACATCACAAATGACTTTCTGATCATAGCTTTGAACCTTGGCAGGGGATGTGACCTTGACAATCTCACTGTACTTTGCTTGCTCTCTTTCAATGTTTTTTTTTTTTTTTTTTTTTTAATCATTGAGGTGTTTTACTTTATTGAGCAGTGAGAGTGAAAATTTCTTGGCACTGCTCTTCCTATTTGTAAGTTGCTTTTGTAGGAATTCTGTAACACAAAACACAGTTGTTAAGGAAACAATAAGTGTAACACAGGCTAATGATTTCATATTACAAAAATCAAAACAAAGGGATATAGAAATACGAAGTTAAACTATCTTAACATGTCAGCACAGGTTGTGAGCAACAACAGTCAAAATGAGAAATATCACTGAAGATGAAATGTTCGTATAAAATAACATTGGAAAAGATGTGTGTTCTTTTTAACTGAAAACTGTCCTGATTTTGTTGTTTTTTTTTTTCCTGTCACTTTTAACTGGACCTGTTAAATAGTTTTCAGACAAAAGAAAAAAAGAAAAAAAAAGAACTCAGATAACTTACAGTTGTCCTCCTTGAACAAGAAATACTGATTTCCATGTACTTAGGTTACTTTCTTCTATTTCTTATATTATAGTTTCTCTGTTTATTTTTGTGCTGAAATACATAATAAATTATATATA